>JAKCPI010002837.1:0-138439 GCA_023213315.1 Euborellia annulipes
TTTTTTAACACAATGATTACTAATTTAATTATCTATAAGATATAGAGCGATTTTTTTAAAATATCTTTTATTCAATGCGATTAATCTAAAAAAAAATTATTTTTTCGAAAATCAAAAAAAGGGCTTCGATAAGTTGTAGATATTTTAAATAGCTTTAATTAAAAAAAATTTGAGATCGATAGCTTCAAAATTGTGGCCGCTGGAATTTCCCAAAATTAGCACCCCGAGACGCGCACCTTAAGGTTTTCATTTGATTGAGAGCGAGGAATTCACTTCAATTTTCTTAATCATCATGGAGCTGCGCCTGAGTTAATAGTATAATTAATGGCAATTCCATTAAATAATATTAATATTCCAATATTCACTGTAGTATAAATAATTCAATTGTATTGCATTCTCATTTATAGCACTTTCATTTCCCATCTTTAAATTAAAATATGGATAAATTTCTTTCTAATTGGTCAGGTGATTGATTGTATTGCACACATTTCATTTCTATCGATGTGTAGGATTGAGTCTAGACTGTTTGAGAAGTAAAGAAATAAAGAAAGGCACACGCCTGACCGGAAATTAGAGCACCGATTTCCGTTGCAGCGAATTTTTTCCTCCCACTCTAAGTATAGTTTCGTCTTTTTAGGCAACCTTTCAGACTTTCTGAGTTAACGCCATCCGATGGATCATTTCAGCAATCGCATTCGTTCTTGCATCATCGGTCAGGAAATAAATAAAGATTGCTAAAGATGAGGTCTCATCATCCGAATAAAATTAATCTTTTTTTCTATTACCAATTTCTTAATAATCAAAATATTTTATCAATATAGATAAGAGAAAGTAAAAAATTTATAAAGTTAAGTAATTATTGCCAAAAGTTGATGTTTCCGCTGGATCTTGATTTATTTAATTATTTGTAAATAAATAAATAAATAAAGCTATACAGGACCGCACCAAGGAAAACTTGCCCCCGGGGGCAAGATTATAAGTTGCGTCCCCCTACCTACCAAAAAAAATTTGTATTATTTATTTATGCCTCTCTCAAATTCTGACGCCCCTGGACCGATTCCAGCCCCTCCCCCCCCTACCCTAAACGGGCGCTATTGCCAGGAGACTCTAGATTAATAATAAGCTTATATTGTATTCCTACTAATAACAAAAAATATTTAATATTATTTTTAATTAAGTTTATTTTTTGTCCTTATTACAATCATTATTATGAATAATAGAATTTTTTTCTAAAATTATAAACGTTGCTAAGGAAGGCGCCCGGGCCCCGTTGTGGCAGCACTGAAGTTAAGGTCCAAAGGTAATCAACTTTTGACAAAAACCATTCGTTTGAAGTGCAAACTGAAGTGTAATCTTCAATACAATAAGTCCATATATAAATTAGTAATTTAGAATAAAAAATTTCTCTCTAGATTTTTCCGCAAAAGTCATGGCAATCATTTTTCTTAACGCCAGAGCGGACCAAGCAAGAAAATTTTAAAAGTGAATATCACTCATTTGTACATGTATTGTATTAAGACACTCGCTATAACTGTGAATGGTAAGAAATTGAACTAATAGAACAGTCGCTAGTGAAAATAGATGTTTTCCATGGAAAGAATATGCGAAAATGAATTTGTTTTAGAGTATGATGGTCTACCACACCGAAAAGTTTGCGAGGTGTGCAGCTGCGTTGGGGCATGGAAGAGAAACAATTGGCGATATCCAACGTTCAGGTCGACTTGTGATGTTTCTCAATTTGTCTTTTTATCTATTCTGATACAGATCTTATTGCGGTTCAAAATTCATACATAAAACGTTTATTGTGACTTGTATATTTTAAAATGTCTTTCCTGACCCGAATTATTGTAGAAAAATATGTAGCCATGCATGTTGCAGTAGTCCTTTTAAAATTTTTTCAAACAGAATATTTTAAATTACATTTAGATATTTCAGATAAGTTCAAACCTCTCAATCTCACTAATAGATTTTCTGGCTCTACTCTACTATGGGCCTACTTTAATATGAAATATTCAGAGTAATTAAATGAGGTAAATTCAGGAGCGTATATAAGGGGAAGGACCGAGATGGCCCGCCCTCCCCCCAGAAATTTTTCAAATATACAGTAGGCCTATATACAATTGGCGAAATCCAATATATAAAATATATGAGCAATATCAATATTTTTGTTTGAAAAAGTGCGTCGCATAAATAAAAGAACAAATATATTAATATACAATATAAGCAATTTTTTAATGAAACTTTTGTCTTTGAGAGCCCCTCGGGGCCTCAGGGAAAATCAGAAAAAAATTAGATTATAAAAAAAATTAACGAACATTTGTCCTTGAGAGGATTCTGAGGTAAATTAAATGAAAAACAATTTTTTGCTGTTTGAATTAGTAAATATTAATTATATAAAAACACAGGGCTATATGTTTTAATACCCTATATTATTTATCAGAATATATTGTAATTCATTGAAATAGAAAAACCATGTGTTTTTAATTTAATTATCTCATTAAATCATAATATTTCAACTCAAATTATATAAACAAATTTTAAATTATATTTGTAGTTTTGTTTAAAAAATTAATTTAAAATACAAAAAAACTTTATTCCCTTTATTGACCTTGGGCCAATGGTAGAGTTTTTGCCTCTTGGAGTCAGGGGTTCGCATACGGCAAAATGTTATTTGAATTGAATTGGCTACCAATCAATTTAATTAAATAGAGCGGTATAAATGCGCCTCCATTGTTAAAATAACATTAAATAAAAAAAAAAAAAAGAGGCTCTCATTAATACCTTATATCTACTACCCCTTTTCAATATTTTAATTATATCAAAATAGACTTTAATTTAAATTAACCTTGTTTAAAATACTGTATAAAGATAGTTAATTTATAGCTTAATGCCAAGGTAGATATTTTATGACTATCTTAAGCAATACCATTGATAATAAGAGGAATTATTTGCTAATTTGTTTAATATTACTTTTAATATTATAATAAAATGGGTCAATATTTTAAAGACGTGATTAGCCTTTTAACCTTCATGGTATTTGATTTTAAAATACGTATATATAATAAATAATTTCAGCATTTAAATATTCAAGTGTCTAATTTACTGTTGATTAATCTACTAGCTTAACATTGGGATGTAATTAAATGAATTTTATTTATTTGCAGCCACCGCCGCTTGGGATGAAATTAATTCACTTCACAGGGATAAGGATCAGTTAATTATCTGCCCATTACTTGTGAATTTAGGATCCAAGGACTTTTTTTACTTTAATAGTCAATATATTAGACGAAAAAATGTAGATAATAGCAATTAATAATTAAACTTCTAATTATATGCAAATGAATATTTATTTACATCAAATGAATTTTTTTGAGAGATAGAAAAGAAACGGTAATAAGGGAAATTTTGTTTGACGAGTTCAGCAATTTAAAAAGAACTTTTGCGTACAAACTTAACTCCCACTCTTCCGATTAATTTATTTAATTTTTTATACCAAATCTGTTTGTTTAGTTTCATTTTTTATTGTTTTATCGGGTTTATATTTATTTAAATTAATTGGTCCATCCTTCAGATGGAAAAGAAATCACAGACTCTTGTGAAAAGAGGCAGTGGCGAAGCAAACCAAAAATAATAGGGTTCAAAATTTTTCACAGAAGAATATTTTTGATAATTTATTAAAAACTTGAAAATTCATTATCTCTGGATCTCTGGATGTATCCACAGTGGGCAGAAAATTTTTTTAGGGGAAAAGTTCGCATGATATGAGAAATAATCCTCCCCTCTCAAATGAATAAATTTTAATGAATATAAAACATTTTTTATAATTTATAAGAATATTGAAAATTTTAACAGCATGTTTCTCTCTAATATTTTTCTTCAATTATAATTTTTCGCGCCCTCGGGCTTGGCGTAGTTGGTAGTGCACCTGCCTTGTATACCAAGGGTCGAGGGTTCGGACCCCAGGCAGTCCGATGATTTTATTTAAGCTAGTTGGATATCAAATGGCTTAAATAAGAATGCCTGGACCCCCAATCGATATATTTACAAATAACGGGTAACGTTTCAAGTCTTAAATGGCCAAAGTTGTCGAAAAGACTGTGTGTATGAGTGTGAATGGGAAAAAAGTGTGAATGTTTAAAAAAAAAAAAAATTCGGGATTTTGGAGGGGAGGGTGGTTGGACTCGCATATCCCCCTATGTCCTTGGATGTACAATGACCGAAATATTTGCAATAAAAGGATCACATCTAAAGGGATTTTTATTACTTTGATGATAATGAATAAGTTCTATTTTAGGGTGAATATTTATTAATATTTCAATTAAAATTTCTTCAAGAAAAGAAATTTTTATTCAAGAGCATAGAAAGAAAAGTCTTATTTTTAAAAAGACTCGATAGAAGAAATATGTTAAATTTGTGGATCGATAAATACAACAAAAAGACAACAAGAAACAAAAATTTATCTCAAATGAATTAGAGGTCAATCTATTGAAATAAATATGGACGAATTCTAATGCCTAAAAGTACGAAAAAAAAAGTAAAAATCATTAAAATTTATTTATTTAATTATTTAATAAGGAATTATTATTTTGCCAACTCTAAACGAATTCAATGAAGAGAGCACTTCCTTTCATTCCTGCTCACATCCCAGAACAATCACCCTCTAATAGGTCCTGAAAATATAAATTTACATAAATACACATGATTGACAAACTAAATATTTTAAATGCTCAATAAGAAAAGACGTCTTTTGTCGCCAAAAACTTTCAAGGCTATAATAAAATGTTCATTGTTGTTTAAGGTATTTACAAGCAAAATACCTATACAAGTTTGAATAAAATAAATATTGATTTTCCCATCTATTTATGAGTTGAAATGAAATGTTTAACTTATTTGATGGTCATGCCATTTATTGTCTATTTTTAGACATAAATAACCTGAGATTTCAAGGTATATCTAAAAACGCAATTTTTTTTTTTAACTAAAATAAAACCACCAATTTATCATGTTTTGTTCATTTTAGATTCAGATTTCGCATAAGCAATAAGAATAAAATGGAAAACAAAAGGCAGTCGTCGGGAAAACAAAAGGCATTAAACAATTGAGGAGCAATGAATTCTCTCAAGATTTTGGCAACCGTATTATTACACATTAACACGCCGGTATTTGATCATAGCACCTAATTACGATTAATTAATTGATTACTACATCGTTGGTAAGTTAATTTATAGGGGTTGCCATTTACCGTGGGTTCGAAGAAAAAGAGAAGGAGGCAGGCGAGGGCGGCTGTCGCGGAAATCTGACAACACTGGACCTGTAAAAAAATTATTATTTTATTATTAATAATAATATTTATTTATTTCTCTCTGATGCCTCTTTCAGTTGCCAATCTGTATTTTATTATTAATTAATAATTTTGTCGGCACCGAAAATTTTATGGAAAAAATGAAAAAGATTGATGAAAACGAGATTAAAGTTCTTAACCTCTACATGTCGGCGCTTTTGAAGGTCAGAGCATTTTTCTGAATGAGTAGGGTGTCGAGGGTGAAATTAATTACAGTGGCGTAGCGAGGGCAAGAGGGGTCATCATGCCCCGGGCACTACTCACAGAGGGGGCGCCTAATGGTCCGCAAAACAAAAAATTGCTGAATAATTTTTTTTTTATTATAATTGATTTCTGGAAAATATATTTTAAATTTGGTAACAGTGTAATATAATAATTTTGTATATTTTACATATAATATATGGTTTTCGAATGGGGGGGGGGAGGGGCGCTAAAAAGGTATTGTGCCCCGGGTGCGAGTTAAACTCGCTAAGCCACTGATTAAATAATGTAAATATGAGTATAAGATTTAAACTTTCGACCGCTGGTTCTCGTTGAAACATTTTGTAAATTAAAATTAAATATACAAATTAAACACTAGGTTATTTGTTTCAAAGGTTTTATTAATTAAAAAATTAACACTTGATACGTATTTCAGATGTATTGCAGTTGGTACCACTGCCTCTAGTGTGCCCGTATATACGTATATATATTATATGCTGTATCTGCTTTCATTTATTAGAGAAATGTAATCACTTCTGATGATGACAAGGAATTGTCGAAATACGTATCAAGTGTTAATTTTTTAATTAATAAAACCTTTGAAACAAATAACCTAGTGTTTAATTTGTATATTTAATTTTAATTTAAATATGAGTAGTAGAAATGGTAATGCAAAAAAAAACATTTTAAAAAAATTACTGTGATTTTCAGCAGGCTATATGAATTTTTTGGTAATGTCGATTTTTAAATCGAAAACTTTTTAAATTCAAAATATTTTTTTTTTAAACCGTGGCAGTTAAGCAATGCCAAGCGCGGCGAAAGCTCGGGATTGGTGACCCTGAGCAATCAGCGTGTGGAACGTCCCCCGATAGCCATTGGTATAATGTAATTTAAAAATATATTTAATGAATTCATACCCTGCCTAAATGGCCTCAGTAGCCGAAAAGAGTTAAAATAATTTTTTTTTAATATGGAGAAACTTTCATAAAAAGGTATTTTTATTTTTATTTAAAATAGAATAAAGTGGCTATAGCTTTGGCTCAGTAGCGTAGTGAGCTTAACTCGCGCCCGGGGCACAATACCTTTTTAGCGTCTCCCCCCCCCATTTGAAAACCATATAATATTATATGTAAAACATACAAAATTATTATATTACACTGGAAAATATATTTTTCAGAAATCAATTATAATAAAAATAAAAATTATCCAGCAATTTTTTTGTTTTGCGGACCATTTGGCGCCCCTTTGTGAGTGCGCCCGGGGCATGATGACCCCCTAGTTCCCCCCCTCACTACGCCACTGCTTTGGCTATCCCTGCCTTCTTAATTTTTATTAATGTTTATTAAACTCTTAAAATAAAACAGTGACGATCTTTTAGTGGCCTTTAACAATTATTATTATCCTTTATAATGTAATTGATATTAAATAAGCATGTTGTTAACTAGTCTTAACTAAGTATTTACATAATTAGTTCGATTAGTGATTTACACATATTTAATTTAAAATGTCCTTCAAAAGAAAAAAAAACGTTATCGAAGGAATTAAAAGAATCAACGATGAGAGGAGAAAAGCAATAAGAGAGATCATTAGCTTAGAAATTTTAGGGTTATTCCAATCCTGAGGACATAAGTGAGGTTGTCTGCATACAAAATCGGGGAAGGACATATCCTCGAGTATTATTATTCAAGAGTATTATTAAATATCGGAAGAGAGAAAGCGGAAAGGATGATAAAATATTGCAATGCAAAAATAAAACAATATTAGCTTGTTATGATCAAGGTTGAGGACTCCAATTAAATTTTTTTCTCAAGAATAAAACTTATGTTTAACAATTTGTCTTATTTGAAATTATATTTTCAATCCATGATTTTGTAGCTATTCTATTGCAGTGGCGTCATTTGGGGGGGGGGGGCTCCCCCGAAGGCCTCAGATTTTTTTAAAATTTTATATTAGGCTATTCTAAATAAAATATTTCAAAATATATCTACAAGTATATAAACTACAAAATTAAACAATTAAATTTTTTTGATATAAAAAACACTTTTTTCCCATTCACACACACATACACACATCCACACACAGCCTTTTCGGCAACTTAGGCCATTTAAGACTTTAAACGATACCCGTTATTTGTAAATATATCAATTGGGGGTCCAGGCATTTTTATTTAAGCCATTTGGTATTCAAATGGCTTAAATAAAATCATCGGACTGCCTGGGATCCGAATCCTCAATCCTTGGTATACAAGGCAGGCGTAAATTAATTTAATTAAATATCATTTGGGCAAATTTGAGTTCTTATTTGTAACATTTTTTTGTTACATTATCTTTTATTTGGTTAGTTTTGTTATTTTTACAAATAACAAAGATAGCAATATTCTTTCCAACATTTGTTCAAACTATTGGAAAATAAAGAAAATATCCTGGCCCTCGGGGCTTGGTGTAGGGGTTAGCGTGCTCACCTCGTATACCAAAAGTCGCGGGTTCGGACCCCAGGCAGTCCGATGATTTTATTTAAGCTATTTGGATACCAGATGGCTTTTTTTTTTTAACACTCACACTTTTTTCTCATTCACACTCACACTCACACACACATTCACACAGTCTTTTCGGCAACTCAGGCCATATAAGACTTTTTACGATATCCGTTATTGATAAATATACATATATGGGGTCCAGGCATTCTTATTTAAGCCATTTGGTATCCAAATGGCTTAAATAAAATCATCGGACTGCCTGGGATCCGAACCCGCGACGTTTGGTATATGATGTTAGCACGCTAACCTCTACGCCATGCCCCGAGGGCTACCAGATGGCTTAAATAAGAATGCCTGGATGCCCAATATATATACGAGTATATTCACAATAACGTGTATCGTAAAAAGTCTTAAATGGCCTAAGTTTTGTGAATGTGTGTGTGAGTGTGAGTGAGAAAAAAGTGTGAGTGTTTAAAAAAAAAGATAATATCCTGAGCTAGATAAGCGTAGGTCTTGGAATATCGAAGACAACTGCCTTAATTTAATAACTTTTTAAATTAATTTATATTTATAAAAAAACCTAAGTTTTGGATTTATGACCTTACCTGTCAAGACATGAATCAATAAAGAGACAAATGACAAAATAGAAATTATTCACTTTAAATATTGTGATTAAAAGCATATAAATGTCTTATAAAATTGCATGTTTTTGTTTAAAAATTTAAATCAATATTATAAACTCGATTTAAATTATGAATAATTGCCTTGATACATTTTTTTTAATATAAACTTTATAAATTCTCTTGGGAAACGAAACTTGAATTAGCTAAAATCATTTTTTCACTTTTGTATTAATATCTTCTATGCTTTTAATAAGTTCTTTGTTTAATTTTAGCAATATAATAATTAATTTTGAAAAAATTCAGTAATTTGTCCTTGAGTTTCTTATATTATAATTTGTTTAATACAATATTTTCATGCAACAATTAATTTTTGTAAATTTCTTTCTATTTATTAATTTTGCGTATTTTCTTTATTTTTTTCTTTAAACATTGAAAACATGCAATCCGACCAGGCTAAGTTCTGGCAAGTAGAGGTTTATTGAGATTGATAGATTTTTCCAGGGAGCAGGCTAATTAAATTTATATTGCAATAAAATTTTATAGTTATCTACCTGAGAAAATTTGCATATGAACGAAATAAAAAGAAAATAAATTATAAGCAAAAAAAAAAATTTGTTAAAATTCTAACACCTTGAAAAACATAAAAGTAGGAATTACGATTTTATTTTTATTTTATTTTTTTTCTCATTCACACTCACACTCACACACACATTCACACAGTCTTTTCGGCAACTTAGGCCATTTAAGACTTTAGACGATAACCGTTATTTATTATTATACATATTGGGGTCCAGGCATTCTTATATAAGCCATTTGGTATCCAAATGCCTTATATAAAATCATCGGACTGCCTGGGGTCCGAACCCGCGACGTTTGGTATACGAGGTTAGCACGCTAACCTCTACGCCATGCCCCGAGGGCAATTACGATTTTAATGAAAATTAGGGTCCGACCGAAACAAGATTTTCAGCCGAAACCGAATATTCGGCCTCAACCTTAGTTTCGGCCGAAACCGTAACCGAAACCGAAACTTGTATTTCCTATAAAAAATTTCTATTTTTTTTTTTTTTTTTGAAATTTTTTTCCCTCCGTGAAAATCATTTTACCTTTTTTTTAGGGAGACAAAAATTTTTTTTCTCCTTCAAGCGCAAATCATTTGACCTTTTTTTTTTAAGACTCAAGTTTCGGCTACTTTTTGGCCGAAACCGAAACTACGGCCGAAACCATGATTTTTGGCCGAAACTGGCCGAAACCGTAACCGAAACCGAATATTCGGTCGGTTCCTAATGAAAATACACGTTTTGATAGTTCCGCAAAATGTCTGTGTGTGGATGTCAACAAAAAATCACAAGAAGGAAAATAGCTAGCATGTTAAAATGTTTTACTAAAGTAAGTTATGACTCGAGAACAGGAAAAAAAAGTTGCCTTAAAAGTCGCTAAAAAGTCTGTTTTGGCAAAAAGATTCTCTATAAAGTCGCTGTCAATTTTAACAATAAAAATTTAAGAAAGTAATAGAAATAGAAAAAGAACTTATCTCTCGATAACCGAAATATGGCAGAATTAATTAATTAAACAAAAAAAATTAATAGATATTTTTTTGAATTTTAATCAAAATCGTTGGAGTGAATTTCGAGAACTTCGAAAAAACTGAAAAAGTGCATCAGTAAAGTACTAGTACCGTACTTTGTGGGCGAATTTGTTCAAAAGTTTTGAGTTACTTGCCAGGGGTATCTAACTTAAATATAAAATTTCACCCTTCTTGCTCTTTTCATTCTTGAAATATTTTGTTCAAAAACAGATAGACAGACATACACACAGACCAATTTGCGGAACTCACTGTTTTGGATCACTCAAGTGACTTCAAAACATGTATATCCATCAAAATCTTGATATTGAATTTTTGGCATGAATCCAATACTTTCTCTCTATATCTATATTACATATATATAGGTAAGAGAAAATAAAAATTAATTAAAATTTTTTTAATATTTATTTTGCAATAAACGTGTAATTTTTATGAAAATAGGGAAATGTTCACTCCAGAGCTGATTGTGAGTCATTTGCTGGGTGTATTAAAGAATTAGATCAAGGCGAGGACAATAGAGGGAAATTTTTTCCCATCTTCGGTTGTTTCACCCTGGACCAATGGCTCAGAGGTAGGGCATTAGCTTCTTGTGTCAAAGGTTGAGGGTTCGCATCCCGTCCCAGACGAAAAATTTATTTCAATTGAATTGGATATTAATCAAATGAAATAAATTGTGACAGGGTCTAAATAGGCTCATATGCCGAAAAAGAACTTAAATAAATTAAAAAAAAAAAACACTAAATAGCCTCAATAGCCGAAATTGCAAAATTAAAAAAAGCCTATTATAATATTAAAAAATTTGAAAAAAATCGGTCATAAAAGTCGCTTTTTGCAAAAAGTCGTAAAAGTCGTTTTTGAAAATTTCAAAAAACGTTTATTTTTGCGAGATCAGTGGAGATATCTAAGAAAATCAGGAAAAGTCTCAAAATTGACAAAAGTCGAAAGACTTTTTTCGTTCTCTATAGAGAGGCTATAGAGACGCTTTCGTCATAATATAATAAATAGCCAGCGGGATGCCTGGGATCAGAACCCACACTTCTTGGCTTTTAGATTATCAATATTGTCATTTATCAACATCTCTAACTTCTCGGGGGAGTGGGGGAAGGGGCAAAATGACTTAAAAAAAAAAAAAAACTATTTACGGTACTATTTCAACTCTAAAAAATTTCAAGTCTTTTCTTTACATCTGATCTATTTAGACTCTACACCCTTATTTATTTAAATTAGTTAACATCCGATTTAATTTAAATAAAGACGCGAAATGATCCAGTGATCCTTAGATCAAGAAGAACCAAAGAACGGATGGGATTATATTTATTCCATTTATTTTTAAAACGATCTTAACAAAAAAATCCAATTTCCTATTTCCTTTTCTTTTAATATTATATATTATTAGAATAGATATACTGTATATAATAACAATTAATTTATTAATCCTCCTGCCGGATTCTCATAATTTCTTTTATATCTTATGCTGACATTTCAAACAAATTTTTACTTCCTTTATCTTGTGAGAGTAGAATAGAATATACTTCCGATGTGAATTGGCTTTTTTTTCTAAATTAAATATCAATTGATGTTTAATCATTTAAATAAATAATCTCAAGTCATAGAAATATTGATAAAAAAGTATCGATCCATTTTTGTAAATTATTAATCGCTTCTAATATCTCGCTCGGTACGGAGAGGTGGGGATGGCTATAGTTTTATTTTTTTACGCTAATTTATTTTAAATTTCTTATACAATATGACTATTGGTCTTTTAGCTTACTGAGTAAATCCTTTGGCTATCATTGAGTATAATTTGATTTTTGATATAAATGACCTACAATTTTGTTATCATTATTAGATTGCTATTAAGCTCCCAATTTTTAAGACTAATAGAGGTCAGAATATTTTTGAATTTAATGACTTCCCGTCTACCTTTTAGTATTACATGAACTTTAACTTGCAGTTTTTTTTTTTAAATAAAAAAAAAAAAAAATGATGAGACAAATTTAATTAAAAATATATATTTTCATTCCTGACCTTGCGGGGTTGACAAGAAATCAATGAAAGAATAGGCCAAGACCATACTTGCCTATTACATTTAAATTAGTTTAAGAATTTTTTCTTTCAGCATTAGAAACCTTATAGACATTTTCGATTATATTATGGATATAATCGATTGAAAAATTTTGGATTATCAACAATATAACAATTTAATTTTCTATCTAGTAAACTTAAATATTTTGAATGTCATTTATTTGTCCTCGGGCTTGGTGTAGGGGTTAGCGTGCTAACCAAAAATCGCGGGTTCGGACCCCAGGCAGTCCGATGATTTTATTTAAGCCACTTGAATACCAAATGGCTTAAATAAGAATGCCTGGACCCCCAATATGTATATTAGTCCATAAGTAAGTCTTATACGGTCTGAGTTGCCGAAAAGATTGTATGAATGTGTGTGGGAGTGTGAGTGTTGAAAAAAAAATGTCATTTATTTATAGAAAGTTGAGTTGATATTATAATTTTTTCACCTTTCTCATCATAAAATTTTTGATTTCGTATGTTATGAAACTTTCAATCTCTTTTGAATATTTACAAAATACAGAGCTGAGTCACATAAATGAGCCTGATCGGAAGAAGGTTCCTCACATTGACTTTCTTTAGCACTTTCGCTCTCTTGTATTGATATCAATGTTTTTAGATAAATATAACTACAGTAGTATGGGTACAATTTCACTTTACGAATTTTACCACAATAATGATTTCAAGTAACTTGAAGTTTTTCTTATTAGGAGAATTTTTAATTATAGACCACATTTTTGTATTAAATATTTATTAAAAATATATAATTTATAATTTATAATTTGTACAGTATTTATATATTTTTAATAAATATTTAATACAAAAATGTGGTCTATAATTAAAAATTCTCCTAATAATAATATTTCAAACCACAAAAGCTTTAATAAACACATTTGAAGTTTTTCTTTAAATTTAGTAAATAATGATATCTTCTTTTTTATTATGAAATTAAAAACCCTAAGACAGCGTCGTCATATATATATACCTAAGACAGCGTTTCCCAAAGTATGGGTCGCGATCTGAAACTGGGTCGTAAAAAAATTTTACCCGGTCGGTAAAAAAAAAAAAAATTTGCAATTTTTTTTTTTATAAGGTGGATCTCGAAAAATTACCGGGCTGCTGAGTTTCAGAAACGCTGCCCCAAGAGATTCTGATATTTCTAGAGATAAACAATAATCTTAGATAACCAATAAAGTGTCGACGAGCACTATCCAAGAATCAAACATTAATTAAGATCAAGCAGTGGTGAACCATGAATGGGTGACCCAACAAGACTGTTGAGCGCCCACCTTCTGCGGGCTTCATGACAAGTCAGAGAGGCTTAGTATTCTCGCTTATCTTAAAAAAAATATCATTGGAATTAGTTAAAACAATATTAAGTGTTATTTTATGTATTTTAAAAAAGTCTATTCTGATATTTCTATGTGGATCAAAGGAAAAAAAAAATAAAAAATTTTTTTTTGGGGGGGTTTTATTACCGTATAAATAATTGGCTTTTTTTTTTTAGAAGAACAACCCTTTTCTGTTTTTTTAGGATTTTTTGGGGGGGGGGCCCCCCCCCCCCCCACCACAACCCCAACACAAAAAATGAAAAAAAAAAATAAAAAAAAAAAAACAAGGGGGCAACTGGTTAGAGCAACAGCCACCAAGATCGCTGCAGTCAAGCGCAATGAAACCTCGGTTGAGTGGCCTCGAAAAATCAGCGTGTTGAACGTCCCCTGGGAGCCACTGGTATATCATTTATATATGGACCGTTTATTTTGAAAGTGGTGTAAGTCCATTTTCTATTGTTTCGAGAAATTGAAAGGTTAACATATCTGTTTATTAAAAAATCTATGTACCGACCAATTTTAAATTGTACAAAACATGTGAAGTTTTTAAGAAATTTACCACTAGCTAATTATACATAGAAAATTTACATTAATTTAAGCATATATTATGTGATATCTCATTTTTTTTTTAAATGGACTTACAGCACTTTCAAAATAAACGGTGCATATAGGCTATACACGATACAATAAACCCCTAAATATCCTCAGCAGCCGAAAGCGCAAATTAAAAAGCAAATAAAAACTCTAAATAGCAAAGAGTAGGCCTATAAATAAATTTTTAAAAAGGCAATTGTATATATTTTACAAAATCAAAATTAAATCCTACCGTCGCACAGTTGTTCCAAATTCCAAAAACGTGGCCAAAAGTCCAAAAATAAAGTTTCAGTTTGGGAACTTTTAACCCCCTAAATAGTTTTATTAATATATTTACGATTAGGAACGACCGTTTTTGAGAGTCATCTACACTTATCTGGCTCTCAAAATCTATTTGAATCTGAGCGTTTTTAACAATCGGGAGCTCTCTCCGAACGCAAATAAGCATCCTTTTCTATCGCTCTCCATTTCATTGTGCTTTTGGTTATTTTAATTTCATCAAATGGAATCAACGACTGAAAGTAAGTAAATTTCAACAATGTAAAAAAATGCAATAAATTTTGATAGTTAAATAATAGGAGCATTTCAAATAACGTCTTTTTTTCCATTTCAGAAATCGCAAAAATTCAAAAGTCAAAGAGTAAAAAGTCCCACGACATCCCACTCTCAAACAACTTTTCCTGCTTTTTGTAATCCTTCTTCATTAATAATATTAAAAAATTAGCTGCCCCGACTTGCACATTTTTTTTTATTCAATTTTTTCCGCGGCTTGGCATAAATTCGCTATCAGGCTCGCATTGCACGCTTTCTTTATGGTTGATTCAAAATTATTTTATTCATTTTAAATATAAATACTAGCGCTTTATATTATGGTTTTCCCACTTGCCAGGGGGCCGCGCCCCTGGACCTCCTTGCTCCCTTTCGGCGAGCAAATGCATCAAATTTAATCTTGCTCACTGTTTGGAAATTTTGCAATTTCTCGCCTTCGGCAAAATTTTAAAGTTTTAAATTTCACTGACTGACTCCACTTCCTCCTCGGCGATCTCGGAAACCACCCAATACCAATTTTTATTGAAATCGAATTATTTTTTTTTAAGTTCCCCATATTGGCAACGCCATATTTTTTTTTTTTTTTAAATAAATAATATCAAATTCGAAATAAGCGACCTCAAAAACCTGAGTATATTGAATTTCACAGAGATTAAATAACGTTTTCGACTTTTGACCACGTTTTCGTGATTTGGAACCACTGTGCGTCGATAAGATACCTTTAATGATGGGAGGAAGGGCCCAAAAAATTTTGTATTTTTTTAAATATAAAAAAAAATTTTGCCAACTTTTGAAGCCATTTCCTCTCTCTTTGACTTGGTTATTTTTTATGTAAAAAAATATTACTTAAGTATAAATTATAAATTAATTTTAAATGCAACGCTAATAGTCAACCGATACTCCGAGATGTTTCGTCGTGAAAATAAACGAGAATAGCTCTCGTAACGTCGAAGGAAATAAATCAATTTAGGAAAAAATAGTCATTAAGAGATTTTCAAAACGATCACTCATTTAGAATGTTTCATTGAGTAACAGCAACAATATAGGCTACTTAAATAGCCTCTGATGCCGAAGAATACTTTAAAAAAAATTATATATAAGATTTTTTTTTAAAAGAGTACTTAATAATAGAAAATAAACTTTAGAAAGGAAGTCATAAAATGCATCTTTAAGGAAGGAAGAAAAGATTCCTCTGTTTTTACTATTCATTCATTAATACCATCGAAATAGAAATTATTATTCATTATTTAGTAATTAAAATTTCATTATATAGTATTTTTATAAGCAGGTCATCAATAAATAATATATATATAAAATATGCATTCATGCAGTGGCGTCATTTGGGGGGGGGGGGCATTTGCACCCCTCCAAGGGCTCTGATTTTTTTAAATTTTATATTATTCTAAATAAAATATTTCAAAATATATCAATAAAAATAATCAAACAACTATAGCACTATAAGGTTAAAATTTATATTATTTTTGTTCTGTTAGATTAGTAGAAAGGTAAATTTTACTCTTAAATTTTTTTGGGAAGAGGGAAAGGGGGGGGGAGGGGGACAGTCTTATTATCGGATGACAGTTGGAATAATTTTAAAAAAATTCAACAATCCTTCGTTATTTAAATAAAAATTAATATAAATTTTTCTTTGGCTGGAGACTGTGTATAGTAGGTAGTTAGTATAGGTACCTGGCTGCCTACCCATCACCAATACTATAAAAATTAATATTCGCAAAAAAATCTTTTTAAATTTTGATTTATTATTAAACCGAATATTGATGAAATTAATGTGCTGAGAATTTATTTAAAAATCCGCAAAGAGCCACTCTATATTTTTGATTTCCAAAGAAAAAAAAAAAAACACTGAGAAGAAAAGACAAGTAATTTCTTGCCTTCATTTTAGATGATGAATTGAACTGGCACTAAGTTGAAGAGCTGAGTAGGGCTTGAGCACTGAAGCACTATCTTGGTATAAGACTTCTTAAAAAACTCAGAGAAATGTTTTAGATCCCAGGTTAACAACGTGTCTGTCTGGCGCGCGCGAATCTCTTGCGTTTTATACCGGGTTTCCTGAGTTGGCCAATTTCTGTACGGAGAAATAGAAATCCCCTCCTATAGGAGACCGAGAACACCTGAGGACCACGAAGAAGAGGAACAAGAAGAAGGAGTTTGAGAAAGGAGTCAGTGTCAAGGTCGGGGAACGCCTCCGCCTCCTCTATGCTTGGCTGAATTATCAATTAGGTGAGTTCTCAAAATAAATCACCATAAGACCAGATAATGTGCCTTCACTTTCTTTAGCGGGGAAGGGGGAATTATTAAAAGTAAAAGTACATAGAAGTTAAATTCGCTAATGTTTCTAGAGTTAACAATTAAAATAATCTTTTTTTATCTCTCAATTTTTCATGCCCTCGGGCGTGGTGTAGTAGGTAGCGCACCTTCCTTCAATACAAAGGGTCGCCGGTTCGGATCCCAGGCAGTCCGATGATTTTATTTAAGCCATTTGGATGCCAAATGGTTATCGTATAAAGTCTTATGTGGCCTAAGTTGCCGAAAAGACTGTGTGCATGTGTGTGTGAGTGTGAGTGTGAATGGGAAAAAAGTGTGAGTGTTAAAAAAAAAACGCTATTTAAGTTTTAACCTTAGTGACGGGAAGAAATACGAGTAATAGAGGAGGCTCGTGGCTAATCGGATAAGTCTCGGATTACGAATCTGGAGTTGCCCACCCAACTCGGGTTCAAATCCCACTTGCCGTGAAAATTTTCAAACATTGCCAATGGCTTCTCCGTCTCTCTGTAATTGGAGTTAATCTCTGTTAAAAAAAAAAAATAATAAAACAAAATAAAATAAATAGGGATAAAATCTGATTTAAGTAAAGGAGAATCAAAGTCAACTTTAGCTGAGGCAAATCGTGGACTCAACTTCACTATATGTAAGTTATTCAGTTTTTTTTTTTTTTATTATTAATATTATTTGAAATTCCTCCCAACCGGTCTCTGGCCGTAGCCATCTACCGGCATCCCGTGAAGTTACAACATTTCCTATCTCTAACTCCTCCTCCTGCTTTCGTCTCTAGCTAGTGAACTAATCCTTATTTCTGGTAACACTCTTAATTTTGCTAACATTTCTTTGGAATTTTTGAAATAACTTAGGTATTATTAGCCTAATAAATCTGTTTTGAATTTAGAGAGTTTGCGTCAAATGTTACAATAAAATTTTCAAGGTTTATTTTAACAAATACATATTTATTGATGAAAATTTGTCGGCTATTAATTTTTATTAAACGAAATTCAACGTAGTAATTTGGAACCTGCCAATATATTCTTTCGACAACCTGAAGAAATTATTTATTAATAAAGGACAAAAAAAAAAAAAATAAAAATAAAGGGCAAATGAAGAATCGTGAGATTTGTTTATAATATAATTTAAATATAAAACTTTAAAAAGTCGCATTGTGAAATTTTATTTACTTAAGACCTTGCTCTTGAATAAATCTGAAATTAACTACGGTATTTTTCGAATAAGACCGTGAGGCATTTTAAGTTACTAGGGGTTGGAAAAGCAAGTGGGTTGTTAATTTAAGTCTGAACATGAAAAATTTAAGATTTTTAGATAGATTAAAAAAAGATCCCAGGCAGTCCGATGACCGATGCATACGAAGCTTTGGAATGAAATCGGCCAAAAAGTACTAGTACTTTACTGGTGCACTTTTTTTTTTTTTTTTTTTTCAAAATTCGCTCCAACGATTTTGATTAAAATTCAAAAATCAATTATTTTTTAGATGCATATTCTTATTTTGCCATTGAAATCTTCTGAAGACCACTTTACTCTTGTACTTCATAAGAAATATCTTCTTCTTCTTCTGTCCTCGCCCCATTCCCGCGATGCTGGGTCGGCGTACCGGTACCATAAATATATTTTTAGTAGGGTCCGACCGAAACAAGATTTTCAGCCGAAACCGAAACCGAATATTCGGCCTCAACCTTAGTTTCGGCCGAAACCGTAACCGAAACAGAAACTTGTAGCCTATTTCCTATAAAAATTTTTTTCATTTTACCTTTTTTTTTTGAATTTTTTCCCCTCCCGTGAAAATCATTTTACCTTTTTTTAGGGAGACTAAAATTTTTTCTCCCTCAAGTGCAAATTATTTGACCTTTTTTTTTTGCATGCGAGTCTCATCCCATTTTTTCAGACTCTGGTTTCGGCCGGCCGAAAGGTTCGGCCACTTTTTGGCCGAAACCGAAACTACGGCCGAAACAATGATTTTTGGCCGAAACTGGCCGAAACCGTAACCGAAACCGAATATTCGGTCGGTTCCTAATTTTTAGTGACGAAGTCAGAAGAAGTAACAAGACTTGTGAAGCCAATTTCTTCTTCTTCTGTCTTCGCCTTATTCCCGCGATGCGGAATGGGCGGCTCACTCTTTTCCCTCCAACCCTATCATGCGTTTTTGCGACAGGAAGACATAGGACAGACCGGCCCGTCGCACGGTCTGACGCCTCTTGAAAATAGGAAGGAAGAGACAGACATACAAAGAACTGAAGGACTGCCTGTTCCAGCTCGGGCAGCTCGTGGTCGTCATCCACGTACCCACAAGATGTGGACCTCTGAGCGAACTTCATAGGAAAGATAGGAGAAGGAAATTAAGTTGGGAGAAGAGGGATTGAAGCCGGTCTATAGAGTTAATAATGAAACTTGAAGGAATACAGACAGCTAAAGAATGATAGCAAGGGCCATTACCTCTATTTAATATTACAAGATTAAATTGTTTATTTATTAAAATTTAAGTGTCTTTATCAAATTCCAATAAGGAATATACTTTTAGAATAAATATAATCTCCCTTGAGAATTCTGGCATATAAACTTGCAACATTTCAGAGACAATGTGAATGAAACGTGTGAGTTGAATAGAACTCAAAACAGAAGTCAACGAACAGGAAAAAAAATATTATAGAAGAAGAAGATAAGAAAAAAAAGCGAGCGAGAATCATTTTGCAAAAATTTTTCCATTTCTAAAGTTAATTCCCACGGATTTGAAATTTGTTCAAATATTAACATTTTCTCATAATTTTATTAATTTTCTGAATAAATGAAATTATAAGAAATATAACGATAATTATAATAATTTATTATTGATACGATAATTAACATATTATTGTAAAATTATTATTATTAGAATAAAAAATATGAATGAATGATATACCTGTATAGAAGAAAAAGATTGTCAGAAGATATTTATTATATCTCATTGAGAGGGATCAACATCAGGTTAAAGCAAATGATTGTCGATCTAAGTGAAGATTTGGAATAGTTGATTGGCTTTATTTCTCAGATCTGTAAAATAATTGGCAAAAAAAAAAAATTATGGCGCCCCGATGCGACGCATCTTTTGCTTACACGTAGAGCCGCCCCTGGTTATTACTGTACCAAAAATAATGGATTTTGAGCAAGTGTATAAAATTAAATTTATTAGTTGGAAAGGTGATAGGTCTTTTCAGTCCAAATAAAATATATAAATAATTTATATATTTATTTTATTAAAAATCTATTAGATCTCAGACCGTCGGGTTTCGGCTACTCTGCTGTAAGCCTTCCTCAGTGAGGGCTGGATCTAAGGCTTACAGCAGAGTAGCCGAAACCCGACGGTCTGAGATCTAATAGATTTTTTAATAAAATAAATATATAAATTATTTATATATTTTATTTGGACTGAAAAGACCTATCACCTTTCCAACTACAATTTGCAGTCCTGGGGAGTTAAATGATTAAATTTATTAGTCTCATTTATTTAAACAAATCGTGATTATAATAACCTCCTAAAAAATTTAAAATAAATATCAATTCCTTAATTATAATATAAAAAATATAGCCTATTTATGTTACTCATCTTATTTTGTCTTTTAACCTTTAAAATTTACAAAATCTATTAGATTTTATAAATTCGAAATGAAATGATATTTGAAGATGAAACATACGATGGGAAGTAGGTCAGTATCCTTAATTAAAATAAGATATTTACTTAAAGTATTATGTAAATAGATTAAGACTCCATCTGCTTTATGGCGACTTCACGTTTTTATGATTGATATTTATATAGGAGAAATTTATTCTTAAAATTTTCATATCGCACTCATATTATGAATTGTGCATATGGAAATGGAAATCCTTACATAAGTAACATTACTATTATTATTATATCATCTTTTTTGACGAAAGATATGGAAGATTTTTAGAAAAGTTCTTTTATGTTTATTTTTCAAAAATAAAGATTTATCATAGTCCATTACCCAAGAAGAGAGACTTCGACCCAATAGTAGGTTTATAAACAAAGTTCACTTTCGATCTAACTTCTTGATTACCTATGTTAATATTGCGACTTAAGCCAAGCTTCCCAAGCTTGGAACAAGCTCCCTGCGTCTATCTTCCCCAAAACCTACAATCTTCAGACATTCAAGTCAAATCTCAACAGGCATCTTCTCAGTTCCCGCAGTTGAGTTCCCCTTTTATGCTTCTCCTTTTGTCTTTATTTTCTTCCTGGCTGCATGTGACGACTGGTCATTATAGGTCTTCGGACCTTATGCACCCATTCAAAAAAAAAAAAGCTTAAAAAAGCTTAACAGTGAATTTGCTTTAAAGCAAATAAATAAACTATTAGCAGTGGCGTCATTTCAACTTTTTCTTGGGGGGAGGGGTAAATTTTTTTTCCTGGGGGCAAACTTTTTTTTTCTTAAAATTCACTTACAAATAGATACTCAAATTTGGTCAAAAGATATAATTTAATTCATTGTTTAATTTCGTACAGTTTATATACTCATAGATATATTTTGAAATATTTTATTTAGGGAATAATATAAAATTCTATACAAATCAGAGTTCTTGGGAGAGGGGCAAATGCCCCCTCCTTCCCCCCCTCCCCCAAATGACGCCACTGACTATTAGTCATTAAAATATAAAATTGTTCGCTTTTAATATCAAGAGTAGAAATAGTAATTTTATTTCCAAGATTAATCGTAGGAAAAATTATTATATTCTATAGAAATTTCTAAATCTTCTTTCTTTACCGTTTTCCAGTAATTTTCGAGTTAGAGGTAAAAATGTGACCGGAAAAATAATTAATAGGGCCGATGTAGAGGGACATTTGAGACCCTGGGCCGTTACTAGATGAGCCGAGGGCTAATAATTAAAATGTTACTTTATTGTTATTGTTTGATTTACTCTCTCAAAATATTTGTAAAGATTGAATAAAGAATAGTACACTTCATGGGAATCTTAACTTTAATCTTTTTATAATTTTGAGATTTATTATTTTCCAAAATCTTGATAGTATGGGAACATTTTTGGAAATGTCTTCAAATAATCTGAATTTACTTTATTCATTAATTTCGAGATTATCCAATGCGAAATTTTCAATCTGACAGTCGGTTACGTAGTGAGAAATCACTCAGATGAACAAATGACTTGAAAGTCGAGATTTCCATCATCTCATCATTTCCTGGCAATGCCATTTGCGTGGCTACTTCAATTAATCCTTAATCATGTCCTCTGTCGAATTTGTTTCTTGAAAACTTCGATGATGTTATCAATTTGATGGGTGATATGATTGATTTTTTTTTTAGATATTATTTTAAATAAAAATAAGAAAAATTTTCTTTCATTTAATTTCATTCTTCAGAGTTGTACATGCAAAGTAAAGTATGTTATGATGAACAAAATGACATTGGGAAATAAAATCTAAGTCTTAGATCGTTATAACGACATATATGAGGGATTAAATCACCTTTTATAATGAATTATATTTAGAGGTGAAATAAAAAAAATCAAATTTATTTTATTCATATAGGATAAGCAGAGGCGTACCGAGGCAGTTGGGGGCCTGGGGCAAAACTAGAAGATGGGGCCTTATAATGAATTTTTTTTTTTTGGGGGGGGTGGTCATCTTTAAATATCCCTCTCTTCCATTCACAAAAACATTTTTAAAATACCGTATATCCCTGAACCCCAAGGGGTAATTTTCATTAAATTTTCTTTTTTTTATCTAAATTTTCCCATTTTTACTTCAGCCCCAAGGGCCCCGGGGCCCTCAAAGAGAAATTTTCAATAAATTTTGTTTTTACTTGAGCCCCAAGGGCCCCGGGGCCTCTCAAAAAGAAATTTTCAATAAATTTTGTTTTTACTTGAGCCCTGAGGGCCCCGGGGCCTTTCAAAGAGAAATTTTCATAAATTTTGTTTTTTTTTTATCTAAATTTTCCCATTTTTACTTGAGCCTCAAGGGCCCCGGGGCCTCTCAAAGAGAAATTTTCAATAAATTTTGTTTTTTTTATCTAAATTTTCCCATTTTTACTTGAGCCTCAAGGGCCCCGGGGCCTCTCAAAGAGAAATTTTCAATAAATTTTCTTTTTTTTATCTAAATTTTCCCATTTTTACTTCAGCCCCAAGGGCCCCGGGGCCCTCAAAGAGAAATTTTCAATAAATTTTGTTTTTACTTGAGCCCCAAGGGCCCCGGGGCCTCTCAAAAAGAAATTTTCAATAAATTTTGTTTTTACTTGAGCCCTGAGGGCCCCGGGGCCTCTCAAAGAGAAATTTTCAATAAATTTTGTTTTTACTTGAGCCTCAAGGGCCCCGGGGCCTCTCAAAGAGAAATTTTCAATAAATTTTGTTTTTTTTATCTAAATTTTCCCATTTTTACTTGAGCCTCAAGGGCCCCGGTGCCTCTCAAAGAGAAATTTTCAATAAATTTTGTTTTTTTTTATCTAAATTTTCCCATTTTTACTTGAGCCTCAAGGGCCCCGGTGCCTCTCAAAGAGAAATTTTCAATAAATTTTGTTTTTTTTTATCTAAATTTTCCCATTTTTACTTGAGCCTCAAGGGCCCCGGGGCCTCTCAAAGAGAAATTTTCAATAAATTTTGTTTTTTTTATCTAAATTTTCCCATTTTTACTTGAGCCCTGAGGGCCTCGGAGGCCTCTCAAAGGGAAATTTGTATTAAATTTTCTTTTTTTTTTATCTAAATTTTCCCATTTTTACTTGAGCCCTGAGGGCCCCGGGGCCTCTCACAGAGAAATTTTCATTAAATTTTGTTTTTACTTGAGCCCTGAGGGTCTCGGGGGCCTCTCAAAGGGAAATTTTTATTAAATTTTCTTTTTTTTTATCTAAATTTTCCCATTTTTACTTGAGCCCTGAGGGCCCCGGGGCCTTTCAAAGAAAAATTTTCATTCAAATTTTTTTTTTTTTATAAATATATGGGGGGGGGGCCTGGGGCGGACCGCCCCCTCGCCCCCCCCCCCCCTCGGTACGCCACTGGGATAAGTTTTCGATCCCTTGTCTAAACAATTTTGAGAGCTGGCTCGTGAGAAATATTGTGGACGCTATATTAAAATCTCAGCGATACACAAAGATAGCTCCTATTTATGTCAACTAAGGCTGAACGCACACCAATTGAGCAAAACGCTCTTCGACAAAACGTTTTGTCCAAGAGCAAAACGTTTTGCTCAATGCCAACGCACACTGATTAGGCAAAATGTTTTTCCATTGAGCGTTTTTACTCAATTTTTGCAAACATTTTGTTTAATGCCAAGGCACACCGATTAAACAAAAACGCTCAATGACAAAACATTTTGTTCAATGATGTCGAATCGTGTTTTGACTAATCGGTGGGAGTTGGCCCATAAAAAGCATTGAAAAAACAGTTTTAGGTAGGAACCGACCGAATATTCGGTTTCGGCCAAAAATCCTGGTTTCGGCCGTAGTTTCGGTTTCGGCCAAAAAGTAACCGAAACTTTCGGCCGGCCGAAACCAGAGTCTGAAAAAATGGGATGAGACTCGCATGCAAAAAAAAAAAAGGTCAAATGATTTCCACTTGAGGGAGAAAAAAAAATTAGTCTCCCTAAAAAAAAGGTAAAATGATTTTCACAGGAGGGAAAAAAAAATTCAAAAAAAAAAAAAAAAGAAAGGTAAAATGAAAAAAAATTTTTATAGGAAATACAAGGTTCGGTTTCGGCCGAAACTAAGGTTGAGGCCGAATATTCGGTTTCGGTTTCGGCTGAAAATCTTGTTTCGGGGCTAGTTTTAGGCACTATTCGTCAAAAATGTTTTGTCATTGAGCGTTTTTGCTCAATCGGTGTGCGTTCAACCTAAGGAAGTTTATTTAATTTGTATTTCTTTGTTGGTAGTTGGGTGTTTGATAGTATCAATAAAAATGCGGAATTATATTTTTGGGAATTTTTGATTGAGACTACATTAATATTTTGAAATATAATAATTAGTTTTTTAATCAAGCGCTTACTTAATCTTTAAAAAAAAAAACTGTTATTTAAATCTATACAACCACCAAAACCGAAAAAACAAAAAATTCATCCCGCTGCAGAATCAGCACTCTGAATGTTGACTTGATCCCGACTAGAAATTACTTTGGGATCACCCAGAGTCTACATCTGGACCTCATTGAGTCCCAAGTAGGCATGCCCATTAGGAAAATCCCTATAAGGGCCCAATTAGAACCCAATCGGGAAATTCTCAGGAAAAATAAAATAGAGTCAGATTCTCCCAATTGGGTTCTGTATGGGACCTAAATGGGCAATAATTGTCCAATCAGGGCCAGACAGGACTTTGCTTGACATCACACTATAGGGCAACCCAATAGGTTTTATATTCAAATTTCTAGTCGGTATATTATCAACAAGACTGAGAAGTCTTGTTACTTTTTTTCTTTTTCCTTTTACCTTTTAAAAAGGGGAAAAAAAAAATTGAAAAAAATTAAGAGAGATTTTTTTTTTTTTTAATTAAAATACTATATTTTATAAATACACACATCCCTACCCCACTCTTTTTTATAAAAAAAAAAACTATAAAAAAAAAATAATAAAAAATATTTTTCTACAATAATAAAAAAATTATAAAAAAAAAAAAAAAAAATTTTTGGGGGGTTTTTGAAAAAACAAAAAATGAAAATTTTTTGGTTTGGGGGTTTAATATTAAAATTCTTAATGAATTGATTTGAAGATATTAAAAGAATTCAGTGTGTAAATGTGTAAATGAAATTGAAACAGAAGTCTTTTATCTCTCAAGTCCGGTTGTGTTAAATTATAAGAGAGAGGAGATGAACTTTGTTTGCTAACGTCCAGATTGCATTTGAAATAAGATGGAAAACAATACATTCCTAGTCACTCATGTGTTTTTAACGAGCAATTGCATTAAACGCAAGAATTGCAAGGTTAAAGAGAAACAATTAAACGCGATCCCATTCGATGTGTTATAGAAAATTAAATTAACAACATCATTAAAAAAAAAAATTTGAATCAACAGGATGAGAACAGTCTAAAATTACTCATCTTAATCATTTGCTTTAAAGAATAATTCCGTTTATATCATTTAATTTAATTAAATATCTGAAGTAAAGGATAATACAAATCCTTGGAGAAAATTAAGGGAATCATTCAATTGGAAAAATTAAAACAATGATGCATTTTAAATTAGAAATTTTCATTAGTAATTTAAATTTCAAAAATATGATAGATTAAAAAAAATCTAAAAAAAAAAAAACCTAGACTAAAATTCAACCATAAATTCCTAACAAAAAAAAATCTGTTGTGGCTGGTCGCACAGCACACAACTTTCTCTTACCTGCGGTAATTGAAAGTTGTGTGCTATGCTTCCACACCAGATTTTTTGTGTCGACATGTATTTAGTTTCCGACAGTACGGTACATTCGATTTTCAAGATGTAAAATTTATGTGTGAAAATATTTATATTTTGTTACCATGGCAACCATTTCTCCTATCTTTTCTATGGAGTACAAGAGTAAAGTGGTCTTCAGAAGTTTTTAATGACAAAATGAGAATATACATTTTAAAGAGAATCTAAAAAATAATTGATTTTTGAATTAAAAAAAAAATCGTTGGAGCGAATTTGGAGAAAATCGAAAAAACTGAAAAAGTGCATCAGTAAAGTACTAGTACTCTTTGGTCGATTTTGTTCAAAAGCGTGTCACGTCCCAGGGAGGTGCCTAACTTAAATATAAAATTTCAACCTCCTAACTCTTTTCGTTCTTGAGATATTTTGTTCACAGACACGCACACAGACACACAGACAGACCATGTAGCGAAAACCACTTTTTTGGATTCAGGGGACCTAAAAACGTGTATAACCATCAAAATCTGGACATCGAATTTCAATACTTTCTCTCTCTATATTAATATATATATATAGAGGTAAGAGAAAGTAAAAATTTAAATTATTTTGATTACTTTAATTGTTAAATTTTCTAATATAAAGCTCCGGGAACCAGAAAGGCTCTCGGCGACCCTCTCCTGGGAATATGGAATATGAGATGCAACCATTCTTTTAGGAGTAGGTATGTAGGCTATAAATAAATATATTTTTAGTGACGAAGTCAGAAGAAGTAACAAGACTTGTGAAGCCAATTTCTTCTTCTTCTGTCCTAGCCTTATTCCCGTGATGCGGTGTCGGCGGGCCTTACTTTTTCCCTCCACCCCTATCATGCGTTTTTGCGACCGGAAGAAATAGGACAGGCCGGCCCGTTGCATAACCTGACGGCTGTTGAAAAGAGGAAGGAAGAAGCAGACATACAAAGAACAGAAGGACTGCCTGTCCCAGCTCGGGCAGCTCGTGGTCGCTATCCACGTACCCGCAATATGTGGGCCCCTGAGCGATTGTGAAGCCAATTTATTTGATATAAATTACAACACCCCTTGTGCTGACCGTTTTGTTGTAAACAGATCACAGATTCTTATTGTTGTAGCTGATAAAATCACATTATTAGTTTATTGGCAGCGGTATGTAACATAGTTTATATGTAAAAACATTAGAAATGTGCTGGCATTATTAAGTTGTTTTTTTCTTTATAACAAAAATAAGCAACTGTGAGTATGGTATCATTCTGAGACCGAAAGTTCAGACGTGAGGGAGCGTTAATTTAAATTTAAAAAATTGTCTACAGAAGTCTTGTTACTTTTTCTGACTTTATCCATTAAGCCTTCAAATCAGGACAGAAAAACACTGAGAAAATTAAAGAGAGTTTTATAGTTTGTATAGTTAAAATACTATATTTTATAAATACGACACAGTCCGATATCTCAACTCTGGTTTACACATAAAAACCTTAAAAGTCCAAAAAATATTAAATATAATTTTACTCTAATATCAGAATAAGTTATACAAATATGAAAAAAAAATCATTGTGTGGTTTTATGAAACCACGATGCAAGTGAAACTTTTTTTCGGATCGTAGGCGTTTAATTGAAAATTTTCAGAAAATTATTCTATTAAGAGTATTAAAATCGCGTTTTTAATCTAAACAATAATTGGAATATGAGAATGATAATGGGAAATTAATCAATAGACGCATGTTAAAAACTGAGAACAATATTTATTTAGTAGAATAATTGAAGATTTGAATCATTTTAAATTATTTTAAAAATTATATTTTATCAATTTAATTTAATAATCAAATCTCACGATTATTTTTTATAATTTTTTTTTCATATAGGCCTATATTAAATTTCGACTTTCCTATTTTTGTCGTCATGGCTTGTAGCGTCACGGCCTTTGACGTCACGGCTTGTAATGCGACATGCTGATACAAGAGCGAAAAAATTTGAGGCTATCAAATAAAAGTTCCACTTTAAAAAAAATATAGGGTAAGGGAAAGTATAAAAGAATGAAAGTAAAGAGAGCCCGAGAATCGAAAAATTCATTCAGTTGGCCTATCTGCTTCCAACCAGAAAAAATCAAATAATTTATATATCTATCATCTGATCCTTTTGAATATTTCTAATCCAGTGTCTTGAATAATTCATCTCAAGTAAAATCAAACCGTTGACATCGCAATTTCTTCCTCCGGATAGGTGAATGAATGATTTAGTCGGCATTAATTGCTTTTGTTCGTTCGTGCCTTGCCTAACGCGTTCTCTATCTCTACTCTTCGATGGCGCAATGACCGGAGGTCAGGGAAGATCTTCAAACGATTTGGCACCGGATTCAAGCACGTCGACGGTTTCAAATGTGGGAATCAAGAGGACCTCTGGCAGAACACCAATTATGTAAAAATTCACTTGTTTTTTGTTGTAATATTCTAAGATAAACTTTATTAAAAATAAAGTGTTAAATTTCTTATTAAGGAAATCGTACTTTCAATAATCTGATAGCATTAATCTTTAGATAGTTGGACAGTGATGGAGTGAAAACTCCGATAAGCCTATCAGTTAATAATAATCTTTTAGAGGTGATAAGACACAAAATTTGTTCTCGTGTTTAATTCACCGCTTATATTTTATAATGGTAAGTTTTTTAAAAAAAATTTTTATACCTAAAAGAAAAAAACAATTTAGAATTTTAAGATAATGAAATAATAAAAATAATGATAATACTAAATTAACATTATATTTTAATTATAATAATTTCATTTTTTACGTAGTAGGCCTACATGTCTTTTTTTTCTAAAATTTATTAATAAAAGTAGTGTATTGTCCCTTAAGACAGAAATAAACTTTCTTTTCGAAAAAATAGCCACATTGCTTCACACCTTATACGATAAAATATTATTTTGGTGATTTAGGGAAATTGACAGGACCGCAGACAGACTTGACGGGTCCCGGGGCTAAATAATAATAAGCCCCCTCCCTGCTCAGGCCTATAATTTTAAGATTTGAGCTTAAAAGGTCCCTCAGGTAAAAAAATATCAAGAAAACGATTTTTGAAATTATAAATAAAAGATTTGAGAACCGTACCCCCCAAGAAAAAAATTTCATGAAAATTATTTTTTTTTAATGAAATTTTAACCATGAAAATTATTTTTTTATTAGAATTTGATGGTTGGAGCGCAAAGGACCCGAGCTTCGGGGATATAGTCTCTCCTGCCTCTCCTGGACATAGAAACAAGTCGGTTATAATCTGACTCTTGTTAAGGAGTGGGAATGAAAGGGGAATCGAAAAGTCCCCCGAGTAAAAATGATTAAAAATGATCGAGGAATCCCACGCCCGCAGCAGGTCGGCATAGTGAACTTTTAGGGACACACAGGGAGAATATACACGCCCACACCCCAGGACACACAGGGATACACACGTCTACACCAGGACAAACAGGGATCCATCCACACGCCCAGACTAGGAACACACACAGTAGATCGATAGTGACCAGAAGAAATACTGCTGCGGGCGTGTGGATCCTCGATCATTTTTAATCATTTTTACTCGGGCCATCAGTGGTAACTTAAAAATTTTTCTAATAACTTAATTGATTAATAGAAACTAAATTTTACAAATAGTTTAATAATTAAAAATGTAATCAATTTACCAGTATTTTTATATTACACGACAAAATTCTCATAACTCATAGACATGACGTCTACACACGTATAATTATGAAACAGAATTTGAAATTTTCCATATGATAGGCTGTTTTTATCAGCACCAAGATTTCTAAAAATAAAAAAAAATCATTTAACTTATCTTAATTAAATTAAACAGCTTTTTAAAAGCTAGGCTTTTTATTAATATCCGAACAATTGAAAATATTAATAAAATGAAGTACAGCAAGTCCAAAAAAATTATTAATAAACTTGTCTGCCTTCTACTTCTGGACCATATTCATGTAAACACAATGTATGTTGATTGCGTCAATAAGTCTTTATAGATTAAAACAAATAGATAATACATTTTTAATCAAGAGCCAAAGGTGGCAACAAATTTTGAAGAAAAAACATTTAAAGTTTCAATTAAATTTACTTATTGATCCACCGGTAATTTTTAGCAACTTACCCTTTAAAAAATGCTAATATTTTTTATTCTCTTATTTACTTCTTTTTTTTATTTATTAAGAAAAAGTAAGTTCCTGTCCTTGAAAGCAAAGGAAGACCTCTTGCTTCATTATCTAAAGGTCAATGGTTCGGTTCTCAAGTGATCACATTTATTTAAAATTTATCGCTAAAAAATAATTTTTTCCTGTTTGAACATCAAATAAAGTTCCTCTGTTGCGTTCTTTATTTGATTTTGATATCGGCTTGCTTTGTATGCGATTTAATAAATAGCGATGTCCACCCAACCTTGCGCCCGCATTTAACCAAATCACCCAAATGAAATTAAGTTATGTATGGTCGGCACTCACTTAACAATAAATCTTAATAAATTAGCAAATAAATTTCACCACAATCTATTCTTTATTTAACTCGAAATAATTATCATTTCACAATAAACAAATTTTATTCATCCAATCATCCAGATAATTGTGATCGCTTTACGTAATGGTTGGACAAAAAAAAAGATCAAAGCTCTCTATGAGAGTCAGGAACTAGGGATCATTATCACTTTGACAAAAGATAATTACATTTAATAATAATATTTAGTTATCTGGGAACATATGCAATATAGGAATGTGAGTGGCCTAAATGAATAACACCAAATAAAAAGATAAAGAATTAGGAATTTGAAAGTAAAAACAAATTGAAACGTGCTCTTAATTATATGCCTGGTATATTATTTAAATTATGATGTGTTAATTTTTCCCACATAATAAATAGCATAGTGAATTTATTTTATTTTCCAACGCTTTTAGCTTAGTGGACAAATTAAAAAATTTATACTAGGACCTACATGTATAAAATACCAGAATTATTATTAATAATTTTGAATTTATAGGCCTATATGTTTACATACAATATATAGAGAAAAAATATTGGATTCATGTCAAAAACTCGTGGTCGAGATCTTGAAGGAAATATACATTTTGACGTCCCATGATTCCAAAAAATTGTCTGTCTGCTTATGAACAAAAAGTCACGCCAGATTTTTATCTTTTATATGACGGTTTATTTTTGGCAGTTTCTTTCTATAACATTAACAAAAGTTGTTGAAGATATGAGTTGAAGAGATATTTTGATTAAGAACTTTAATCTTTTTTTTTTTTGTCGATATTATTTCTTTTGGCACAAAAGTGTCATGAAAGTGAGATCATCAAAATTATTATATCAACGGAAAATATACATATATAATTAGGAAAATGAGCGTTTTGGTTGAATGAAAAATTCGTTGGCCCCGGGACCGTGACCTGCCAGAGGGAGAGAGAGAGAGAGAGAGAGAGAGACACCTGCCACCCGATAGAGCGCACTTCCTTCCGGAGCCACATCGATGGGCTCTAACTCCTCTATCTGCCCTTGACAAACTTTATAATCATATTTATATTAATAAATAAATATTGATTATATTAATTGATTAATATTTTTTTATATTTTGAAAAATCAAAAATCTTTATTTCTTAAAAAAAAAAAAAAATTTCGGCATTTAGACCCCGTCCTTATTTATTTCAATTGAATGGTAGCCAATTTAATTAAAATAAATTTATGTCGTTTGGGATGACACTTAGCTCTGACTAAATGGACAAGAGACAGAAATACTGTGATATCACCCAGGAGGGAAAAACCTTTCCCGACCATGAAATTATGTTCTGATATTTTTTAAAGAAGCAGGTGAATCAACCAACATATGCTTATAATGATAAAGATCACAAAATGATTTAATTAATAGTCCCAGAAGTTGTCAGGCAAAACTATAAAAGCTTGTGATCTTTTTTTTCTATATATTTGTGTATATATAGGCCCAGAGGCGTACCGAGTCAGTTGTGGGGCCTGTGGCGGCACTAGAAGAGGGGACCTTTATACATTTTGTACCAGAGGTGTAAATTTTTTTTTACTTTTCTCTTACCTCTATATATATGTTAATATATATAGAGAGAGAAAGTATTGGTTTCATGTCAAAAATTCGATGTCGAGATTTTGATGGATATACACGTTTTGAGGTCCCCTGAATCCAAAAAGTGGTTTTCGCGACATGGTCTGTCTGTCTGTCTGTGTGTGTGTGTGTGTGTGTGTGTGTGTGTGTGTGTGTGTGTGTGTGTGTGTGTGTGTGTGTGTGTGTGTGTGTGTGTGTGTGTGTGTGTCTGTGAACAAAATATCTCAAGAACAAAAAGAGCTAGGAAGTTGAAATTTTATATTTAAGTTAGGCACCCCCATGGGACGTGACACGAAGCTTTTGAACAAAATCGACCAAAAAGTACTAGTACTTTACTGATGCACTTTTTCAGTTTTTTTTCGATTTTCTCAAAATTTGCTCCAACGATTTTTTTTTTAAATTCAAAAATCAATTATTTTTTAGATTCTCTATAAAATGTATATTCTCATTTTGTGATTGAAATCTTCTGAAGACCACTTTACTCTTGTACTTCATAGAAAACATAGGAGAAATGGTTGCCATGGAAACAAAATATAAATATTTTCCCATACTTATAAATTTTACATCTTGAATTCAATCGTACCCTAGGGTCCGGAAACCCTACATGTCGACACAAAAAATCTGGTGAGAAGCACAGAACACAACTTTCGATTACCGAAGGTAAGAGAAAGTTGTGTGCTGTGCGCCAGTCACACCAGATTTTTTTTTTTTTTTTTGGGGGGGGGTGCTCATCTTTGAATATCCCCCCCTCTCCTCCATACACAAAAATATTTTTAAAATACCGTATATCCCTGAACCCCAAGGGAAGAGTTATTTTCATTAAATTTTTTTTTTTTTTATCTAAATTTCTTCGTTTTTACTTGAACCCTGAGGGCCCCGGGGCCTCTCTAAGAGAAATTTTCATTAAATTTTTTTTTTATAAATATTTGGGGGCCTATGCCGGCTCGGGGGCCGCCCCCCCCCCCCCCCTCGGTATGCCACTGTAAAGGCCTACGTATATAATGAGAAAGCAAGTTAATGTATTTTTTAATGTGAAAAAAAAGCGAGACCCAGGCAGAGATGTACCGATGGGGTGGGGGGGGGGGGAAGGGGGCGGTTCGCCTCAGGCTCCGAGCTGGCACAGGCCTCTAAAATATTTTTATTTTTTTATTTTGTTTGTATTTTATTTTTCTTAATAAAAAAAAATTGGCCCCCCTCAGAACTCAAGTGAAAATGGAAAAATTTAATGAAAATTTTTCTAAAGAGAACCCGGGCCCCTCGGAGCTCAGGTATATTCGATATTTTAAAAATATTTTTTGTGTATGGAGGGAGGAGATATTTAAAAATAAGTTCGGGCCGGGGAGGGTAGCCCCAAAAAAAATTGTCTCGCCCCAGGGAGGAGGGGCCATCCGAAAAAAAATTATATACACACCCCTGACATATATACATAGATATGTACAAAATGTACAGTATATAGGCCTCCTCATCTAGTGACGCCCCAGGCCCTAAACTGTACGGTTTATTTAATTTTAAAAATATGGTGTTTAAAATTCTTGAATATTTTGAACTGAATCTGTAATTTTTTTCTTCTGTCCTCGCTTTATTCCCGCGATACGGGGTCGGGGGTCCTCACTTTTTCCCTCCAAACCCTAATGCCATGTCCCCCATGCCTTTTTGCGACCGGAAGAAATAGGACAGGCCGGCTCGTCGCACGGTCTGTCCTGTTGAAAAGAGGAAGGAAGAGACAGGCATACAAAGAACTGAAGGACTGCCTGTCCCAGCTCGGGTAGCTCGTGGTCGCCATCCACGTACCCACAAAATATGGGCCCTGAGCATTGAACTGAATCTGTAATATTTGTTTCACTTTCCATCGAAATGGTTTTTTTTTTCTATCGTTTCTACAGTATAAGAAAAGTTCAAAGCGTCATGTTTCAAGTTTCTTCGAGGTATTTTTGTAATTAAAAAACTTTTTTAATATCCTATTACTTTTAATGAAAGATCGTTTAAAGAAAGTTTGTAGAATTATATTTGTTAATTGTTTTGATTAACAGTTGACGAACTCTTTGAAATGAATTTTGTGCTAAATTGACAGCGAAAGTCAAATAATAAATCTGATAATTCACTTTCAACCTTTTTAAATAACAATACATAACACGCATATTAACTTTGAAAAATGATTATATTCTAAATTAATAATTAAAGTTCGGCTATTGAATGTTGAAAAAGTTGGTTATAAATGTAACATTTTTACCAAACACAAGTCTAAGTTTTTTTTTTTATTTCGCCACTTTGCAGGCATTGGGATACAAGTCTAAGTTGTTGACTTTGTTAATTTTAATAGAATGCTGTCTCGCATCAATTGTCATGGGTCAGTGGTTCGCTTCCCGCAATAATTTTTTCACCTAAAATTTTAAATTAAATTGACTAACAACTAAAGAGTCTAAAACCAACATCAACGCGGGATGAAATTGTTTTTATTTTATTTAGTGGCGACATTTCAACTTTTTTTTTTTGGGGGGGGGGGGAAGAGGGCAAACTTTTAGGCATCTCAAATTTGGTCAAAATATATTTAATTTAAATATTTTTTACAATTTATATTTCCGTAGATATATTTTGAAATATTTTATTTAAGAATAATATAAAATTTAAATAAAAGGGGAATGACTTCCCCAAGTTTTTAAGATCTTTTCGTGTCAATGAAATTTTAATTTCATTTGTATAATAGGCGAATGCGAGAGTTTGTGCTTATTGGGCCGGCGAACTAGGATAAAGGTAGTCCACCCGCCGCGAAAGCGTGGAGGTCCTGGTTCGACTCCAGGGGGAGCAATTTTTACCCAATCAAACACGAACTTATCTCGCAAATTTGTTATCTTAAACGATATATTGACTGGTTTATTTACAGTCTATTTGAGCGTTGATTGAAAAAAATTCCAAAAGGTCTACCTAGGTAATATTTTTTTTGTATTTATTGACATAATAAAAGAGAGAATTTGAGATCGGAAAATTATGTTAAAATGTTTTCATTACAAAATCAAGATAAAACAGGAGAGCTTTTCGTCTGTTTACCTGCGATAAAAACCTGGATAATTTTATTAAATATCAGAATCATAGAGTAACAAACGATAAGGAAAAAATCTGGTGTGACTTGTTGCACAGCATCCAACTTTCTCTTACCTTCGGTAATCGAAAGTTGTGTTCTGGGATTGTCACACCAGATTTTTTTGTGTCGACTTGTATTTAGTTTCCAACGGCAAAATTAATTTATAAAGAAATATGAGACCGAGTAAAAAATCAAGCTGACCCGTCTCTCAGCCTGACGCTTGATATGGAAAAGGGAAAAAAGGCTGACAAAGAGGAAGAAAGGGAAGAAATGGAAGAAAGCCTTAGCTCGGGCAACTCGTGGTCGTCATCCACGTACTCACTAGAAGTGAGCCCCTCGATGAAATTTTAATAAATATTAAATAAATAAATAAAATAAATATGTTCAATATTCTTTTTAAAATAACAAATTTGTAATAACAAATTTGCGAGATAAGTTCGTGTTTGATTGGGCAAAAATTGCGCTCCCTGGAGTCGAACCAGGACCTCCAGCGCCGCAGCGGACGATTTACCTTTTTATTATCCTAAATCGCCAAATTTTTGCCCAATCAAACGAACTTATCTTGCAAATTCGTTATCTTATAGGATATATTGACTGGCTTATTTACAGTCTATTTGAGCGTTTTTTGAAAAAAATTTCATCTTTTTCAAACAAAGCTCTACTAGTTAATCCTTTTTTAAATTCCCAGCAAATATTAATGCAATTTTATTTTCCGAAGATTAAATAGGATTTTCTTTCAAAATACAAACCTAGTCCCCTATTACCCTACGTGACTACAGAGGTATTCCATATTGGCCTCAATATCTATTTTATATTACCCGCCAAAGAATTTTTTTATTTATTCAAAAAACGGTACTTAAAATTTTTTTGAAACTTAAAACCACAAAGAACGTGTTTAAAACACTCAAAGTTTGTCTCAGTTCGACCTTATATTTTTTAACATCTTCCGATAACCAGTAAATGTTATAGTATTCCTCTCATCTATATTTTTTACTGACATTGTGAGATGAATACCAAAAACTCGATAAAATATTATCGATTGAAAATTATAATTTTTATAATTGATAAATGTTCAATTAATTTTATTTAAATGAATAGCATCTCTTCGGATGGAAACAGTTTCTGGGGGCGTATATAAGGGGGGAGGGCGAGGGGGCCGCCCCCCCCCGAAATTCCCCCTAAACACATATACATATATGGGGATATACAGACATCAGCGCAACAAATTTTCCCGCAGGATGGAAAACTTTGGTTCCGCAAAGGAAAAAATGTTCCGCAAAAATTCGTGGGAAAAAAAATTTAGTTTCTTAAAAAAAAAAAAATTTCGGCAGAAAAATTTCAGTTCGCCCCCCCGAAAAGATTTCTATATACGCCCCTGAAACAAGCAATGATGGAATAACATCTCTTCCCTTCTAAGAAAGATTAAAAATAAAAGTATTTCGCAGATTCTATACATCCAAAACTTCAGGAATTTATTATTTCCCTTTTCTTCTAGGTTGCCATCTCATTAAACCTTAGCAACTATTTTTACTTTCTCTTACCTATGTATATATGTAATATATATATAGAGAGAAAGTAATGATCTATGTCAAAAATTGGATGTCGAGATTTTGATGGATCTTCACGTTTTGAGGTCCCCTGAATCCAAAAAGTGGTTTTCGCGACATGGGGGGTCTGTGTGTGTGTGCATGGGTGGGTGTGTGTGTGGGTGGGTGTGTGTGTGTGTGTTCAATTTTAAGCATGAAGGAATTGAGCTAGGAGGTTGAAATTTTATATTTAAGTTAAACACCCCCGACCGGAAAAATAAGCTTTTAATCAAAATCGGCCAAAGAGTACTAGTACTTTACTGATGTGATTTCTTTTCAGTTTTTTTTCGATTTTCTCAAAATTCGCTCTAACGATCTTTTGATTAAAATTCAAAAAATCAATTATTTTTTAGATGCTCTTTCAAATGTATATTCTCGTTTTGCCCTCAAAATTGTTTGAAGACCACTTTACTCTTGCACTCCATAGAAAAGATAGAAATGGTTGCCATGGTAACAAAATATAAATATTTTCCCATACTTATAAATTTTACATCTGAATTCAAATATTCCCTACCGCCGGGAACTAAATACATGTCGACACAAAAATCTGGTGTGACAAGCACAGTACACAACTTTCGATTACCGGAAGGTAAGAGAGCCGTGTGCTGTGCGCCAGGTCACACCAGATTTTTTCTTATTTATATCCCATGGGAAAAAGTTTTATATTAAAAATCCATAATTTATAAAGCAAAAAATTTGTAATAAAACAATTTAATTTTGCTCTTAGCAAGTCTGTCAAAGCATTTATTTATTATTTTTTTTACAACCATTTTTTTTGCTTATTAATAAGACGAAAAATTCTCTATTTATTTGGTTACGGTGAGTTGATCCATATTGCAGTAGGACTGGACGGTAATGGATTTTCATTACCGACCTCGATAATGAAAAAAAACCGGTTTTTCTCGAAAGTCGGTAAAAATTTTTTACCGCCCGCGGAACATTTTTTTTTTTTTGCGGAACCAAAATTTTTCCCAGGGCCGAAAAAAATATTTTACCTTTTTTTTAGAGCCAATTTTTTGCCGAAACATTTTTTTTTCCCAAAATATTTTACCTTTTTTTAGAGAGCCAATTTTTTGCCGAAACATTTTTTTTTTCCCCACGGAACCAAAATTTTTCCCCGGTCGGAAAAATATTTTACCTTTTTTTTTTTAGAGAGCCAATTTTTTGCCGAAACATTTTTTTTTCCCACGGAACCAAAATTTTTCCCCGGTCGGAAAAATATTTTACCTTTTTTTTAGAGAGCCAATTTTTTGCCGAAACATTTTTTTCCCCACGGAACCAAAATTTTTCCCCGGCCGGAAAAATATTTTACCTTTTTTTAGAGAGCCAATTTTTTGCCGAAACATTTTTTTTTTTCTCGCGGAACCAAAATTTTTTACCGACCGAAAAAATAGGTTTTTACTAGGGTCCGACCGAAACAAGATTTTCAGCTGAAACCGAAACCGAAACCGAATATTCGGCCTCAACCTTAGTTTCGGCCGAAACCGTAACCGAAACCGAAACTTGTATTTCCTATAAAAATTTTTTTTTCATTTTAACTTTTTTTACTTTCTCTTACCTATGTATATATGTAATATATATAGAGAGAGAAAGTATTGGATTCATGTCAAAAATTCGATGTCGAGATTTTGATGGATCTTCACGTTTGGAGGTCCCCTGAATCCAAAAAAGTGGTTTTCGCGACATGGTCTGTCTGTCTGTGTGGGTGTGTGTGTGTGTTCAATTTTAAGCATGAAGGAATTGAGCTACGAGGCTGAAATTTTATAATTAAGTTAAACACCCCCCGGGACCGGAAAAATAAGCTTTTAATCAAAATCGGCCAAAGAGAACTAGTACTTTACTGATGTACTTTTTCAGTTTTTTTCGATTTTCTCAAAATTCGCTCTAACGATTTTGATTAAAATTCAAAAATCAATTAATTTTTAGATGCTCTTTCAAATGTATATTCTCGTTTTGCCCTCAAAATTGTTTGAAGCACACTTTACTCTTGTATTTCATAGGGAAGATATGAGAAATGGTTGCCATGGTAACAAAATATAAATATTTTCCCATACTTATAAATTTTACATCTGAATTCAAATATTCCCTACTGCCGGGAACTAAATACATGTCGACACAAAATCTGGTGTGACAAGCACAGAACACAACTTTCGATTACCGAAGGTAAGAGAAAGTTGTGTGCTGTGCGACAGTCACACCAGATTTTTTTTTTTTGAATTTTTTTTCCCTCCCGTGAAAATCATTTTACCTTTTTTTTATGTAGTCTAAAATTTTTTTCTCCCTCAAGAAAAAATTATTTGACTTTTTTTTTTTTTTGCATGCGAGTCTCATCCCATTTTTTCAGACTCTGGTTTCGGCCGGCCGAAAGGTTCGGCCACTTTTTGGCCGAAACCGAAACTACGGCCGAAACCATGATTTTTGGCCGAAACTGGCCGAAACCGTAACCGAAACCGAATATTCGGTCGGTTCCTAGTTTTTACCGACTTTCGAAAAAAAAAAACCGGTTTTTATCGAATTAGAGGTTCGTTACCGCGTTTTCGGTAAAAAATTTTTACCGGTTTACCGTCCAGCCCTAATTAGCAGTGATGATAATGACGCAACACGTGTACGGCGTTTGTTTGTATACAGGAGGGCGAGAACGAGTTCGGGTTCGAGCCAGGGCGAGAATACCTGACAGCCCGTGCGCTGGCAGCGCGCGCCGCTGCCTCCAAGGACAGTGCTTCCGCCGATGAGGACTCTTCCTCAGTGGACAGCCAGCAAGCGGCCAGAGAGGTTCAAAAACAGGCATCGAGACAAGCAGAATTATCGGGACTCTCTCCCAAGGGATCAGTGTCCTCTGGTTCATCAGGACATACGTCTCGCCTGGGAACAGGACCACTACCGCCACCTGCTCCCATGGCCACCGACCCAGACCTGCCCTCCGAGCCCTTGCCCCAGACCTTCCAGGTATTCTTTCTTATTTGTCTTCACTCCCACGTACATTGCTTCTACTATCCATATCAAAACATTTATTCTGCTTTTATTATAAACCCTTAAAACATATCTGAAATTTATTATGATTTTTTTTCTAAATTAATTTCAAATTCCTCCTGTTAGAGTGAATAGATATATTATGCAATTCGGAAACCCGGGCATGAAAATTATATAATTTATATTGTCTTTCGCTTCTCGTGTCTGGGGTCCCGGTTCGCTTCCCGTCCCAAGCGACGAAAATTATTTTCAATTGAATTGTCTATCAGCCAATTGAAATAATTAGAAATGGACTTAAATGCCGAAAAAGACTTTAAACAAATAAAAAATATTGTCCTTTCATTGCTCGTAATAAGTGGCCAAAAAAGATTAGAAGAAAAGAGAAAAAAAGAAATGCCAGTCTTAGCTCGGGTAACGCGTGGGAACCACGTAGTACAAAATGTGAGCTCTAAATTATTTTCAGCAAGCAAAATTAATACAGCCTTTATTGTTTAATTTTAAACAACTGAAAATTCTGTTTTTATTTATTTATTTTATTTTTTTGTAATAATCGTTAAATAATGAGCAAAAGAAAATTTTATACAGAAAATATATTCAGAACAGTGGCGGATCCAGAGGTGTTTCTGGGGGGGGGGGGGGGGGGGGTAATCTAGTGTGACTGGTCGCAGAGCACACAATTTCTTCTTAATTTCGGTAATTTTAAAGGCGCATTCTGTACTTGTTTGTCAAAATATAAATACAAATCAAATTTTTAAGTATTCATTTTTATAATTTCACATTAAAAATAAATTTTTTTTTTCGAAAAAAAGTATTTTTTCAAATCTCGGGGAAGGGAGGGGGAGTAATTACTCCCTTTACTCCCCCCCCCCTCCCATGTATCCGCTCTTGATTCAGAATTTTATTATGATAGATAGCAAAAGTAGACCGAAGTATATATATTATATTAAATAATTTGCGTTCAAGGTTAAGGGAAAATTTTTTATTATCATCACTTCATCATATTATATGTTTAACCATTAACAACTCTGCAAATAACTTTAACCAAAAGCTAAATTAAACGATGTAAAAAAAAAATACAATATGTAAAACATATTCATTAAGTAACTTAAAATGTTTTTTTTTTTTTTTTTTTTTCTAACATTGTTCTTTTAACGAATTATAATAAATTATAACCTTCACCCAGGTATTTATTTTAGTAATGATTTCTAATTGGGCCATAAATTGGGGAAATAGGTCACGAGATGTTTTGCTTCTTTAAGCGACTCGGTTTAGCTCCACGAGCGATACTCGTGGTGGTTTCTTTATCAAATAAAAAATTACAAAATTTACCAATAAAAAAGAAATTTTGTAATTTGATTTTACCTATAAATAAATTTTGAAATTATTTGAGATTTTTTCTATTTCATATATCTGTCTTTTAGTATGATATAGATCTATTAATAATAGTTGAGACGATCCTCGTATAAAGGATAAAGAATTTAAGATAGTAAATTTATTTAAAAGAAGTAAGGTAGCTTTTTTCAATGTTTAAAATTAATTAATTGATATAAAAATGAGGCTAGTATTGTGATAATAAATAATTAAGTTACATAAATTAATTAAAATAGAGTAAAATATCAAATAATAATAATATGATAATGTAATTTATATTCAATTTTGTTGCCTATCTCCCAGGCGTAGAGCAAGTCAAAATATTGAATATACAATTTAAATATTTTCGGCCTTTTTTTTTTTAAACACTCACACTTTTTCCCATTCACACCAGGGGCGTATATAAGGGGGAGGGGCGAGGAGGCTCGGAAATTTCGTGTCTCTAAAAAAAAGGTAAAAAATTTTTCCGCAAGGCGGAAAACTATGGTTCAGCAAAAACAAAATTTTTCGCAGGGCGGAAAAAATTTAGTTTCTTTAAAAAAAAAATTTTCCGTAGAAAAATTATTGAGTTCAGGCCTCCCGCCCCCCCCCCCCGAAAAAAATTTCTATATGCGCCCCTGATTCACACTCACATACACATACACACAATCTTCTCGGCAACTCAGGCTTCGATCCTGATTATAATATTAACTCACATTGTCGAAAATTACCCTTGAAAATTATCAAATAGGTTAATATGTATTTTTTAAAGCTTATTTTCTTTTTGAAATAAATTTACAATGACATAAGAAATTAATCCGATTTTATAAAAATATTTCTAAATACTGTATTTTAAAATAATAATATATCAAATTACTCACATCCAACGATTTTGTTAAATTTTGAGCATTAAATAATTTCAGAATTGATTTTGACTGCTAATGCTGAGTCAGAATTAGAGAGAGATAGAATGTAATGAGAGTGAATGAGTCATCTTCACCAACAAGTAAAAAATAAAGAGGTCCGTCCGTGGGCTGTAGTACAATGGTGTGTTCTACACAGAGTCTTACTTTCGATGTCAATTAATTTAGAAAAACAGGACGGACACTAAATGGCCCGAGATGCCAAAAAAGACCTTAAAAATGTTAAAAACAAATCAAGAAAACGAGTTAAAATATTTGAGTAATCCAGGGCTTTAGAGGGAATAATCAACAATATTTTAATTAAATATTTTTAATAATTAATTTGAATATTTTTCGAGGAAATTATGGGTTTCTTTCAGAATGTTTCCTTAAATTTTCATCGGTCTACCTAAAAATCTAACCGACAGATTTTCAGATTATACTATTGACATCGCTAACCTCTCAACCACCGGGTGGGAGGTGTTTCAGAAATTTGAACCAGTCATTTATAACGTCCAACTTTTGAAGGAGAAACATATTGTAATTAATTATACTAAATTTGACTGAGAAATTTTGATGGATGGGCACGAATTATGCTCTTTACCACATCATATATTTTCTGTGAGAAAATATTGTATTATCCCAGTCCTCCAGTTGGAAATTATGTTCTTTAATTAGGCCTGCATCAGGGACGGATTAAAGGCGACCGCCCCCTCCGAGAAAAAATTGAAAAAGTTTTAAAAACCAGTCATCTAAAGAAAGAAATGACTTTTTGTCTAAAATATATTTTTTAATATACAAAGATGTTGATGAGAGAAGTGGCTGTTCAGCGATTGTGATAATAGACAGGAAGAGATGTCAGCTAAAAAGGAGAGCCTCTATTGAATAAAAATCTCAACCCAGAAGACGTTTCAGTTGTAATTATATAAATCCATTGCTTCTTATTTCACTAATCAGTTTTTAATTGATAAGCCATAATTAAAACCGAAACGTCTTCTGGATTGAGATTTTTATTAAGAGAGGCTCTCCTTTTGGCTGACATTCTCTCTTCCTGTATATTATTCTACAATAATATTCAAATTATAGGTTTTCGCCTTCAAACGAGCCAAATCCGCCCGTGTGAGGCTTTCACGAGCCGAGCCGAGCCTGGACAGATCCGTTTGGCCCTTCTATCCGGCTCGGGAGCAGATCCGCACGTGTGTGGGCTCTCACGTGCCTCAGATCAAGGGCGGATCCAGAGGGGTTTTCGCGGGGGGGGTGGGGTGTCGGTGCGCCCCCCCCCCCCACCTTTTTTTTTTTTTTTTTTTTTATAAAAAAGCATTTTCTATTTTTTTTTCACAAAATAAATATAAACATTAATTTTTTATATTTTTATAAAATTTATTTTAAAAAAAAAATTTTTTTTTAAAAAAAAAATTTTTTGTATTTGGGGGGGGGGGGACCTTTCCCCCCCCTCCCTCTTCCCTTTCCCCTCAGATAGGGTATTTTAATTTATTTTTGGCTCGGCTCGGCTCGGCTCGTGAGAGCCCACACACATGCGGATTTGGCTCGTTTGAAGGTGAGCCGAGCCGGGCTAGTTCGCTTGTGTGGTGAAAAATTGCCGCATCCGGCTCGCGTACCAAAGTACGGCGTGTATAGGGCCCTTAAGAGCTGTCAAGGTTAAAAAATGAATTAATCTTCGTTTGTGTCAATATGTCAGATTAAAAAATTTTTTACCATGAAGGAAGTAACTTATGAAGGTTGTAACTTACAAGAAAGTCCATGACTAATGAAATATTCTATTTGATATTTTGAAATGAACCAGATTAGTGAAATGAGAAATGTTTGCGCAGGTGAAGTATCTGGGCGAAAGCGATGCAAGCGGTCTCTGGGGAATTAAACATACACGACGACCCGTCGATTTATTAGTAAGAGGAGCCAAGGAGCTCAAATCTGGACAAGTGCTACCCCTGTGCAGGCTCTGCATTTCACAGACTCAGGTCACGCTGCAGCCCCTTGATGTCACTGTTGGAAAACCCATCAACTTTCCTATTGCAGACATCTCCTATGGAGTGCAGGTATTTTCTAGTTATTTATTGATATCACAATTCCATTTTCAAAATTCAGGAATCAATAAGCAGATTTTGGCCAGAAAAATATTGTAGGAATAGAGAGAAAGAAAAATGGAATGTTTAGATAAAAATTTTATTTATTTGAACAATAACGACATGATTCTAGCTTGGAATTATCCTCTAGAGTTCAATCTATAGAATTTTATTACTAGCCTATTTTATATTGAAAAGAAGATAGAAAGAAAAAACTCAGTGTTCAAACCAAAATAATTTATTATTTCAATTATCGAAGTCAAAAATTGTTTTTCCTTTGGCATGATCCAATCTTTGATTGTATATTTTTGAGACTCAGCAATTTCAAAGTACTTAAATGTTTCCGTTATTGCCGAGGTTTTTTAAGTAAAACAACTCATGTCAAAAGAGAACTATGAACTTATGAGCCTCAAGGAACTCAGATCAAAACTTCTCTCTTTTAATAAATAATTTTGACCTGAAAAGTGCGTTCTTTCTTTATATATACGTAAAAATGAATAAATAAAATAGGTCTGCAATAAATTTTTGGAGTTTTAGTAGCTACTAATACTTTAACTTTTAATACAGGGAATTAAATAAAAAAATTTTTTTGGTGTCGTTAGACATGTCGCCTTAATAACCAGTAGCACCGAAAGCCTGATGGCTGGCTTTAAATGGTTAGAGGTAAAAAAATCTGTACACGACTAATTGTATAAATCCAAATGTTTCTAATTGAAGAATTCATAATAATAAAAATACTTTCTCTCTCTATATATTTCATATATAGGGTACGAGAAAGTAAAAATAATTGGGCTATATTAATAAATTATTCTTGTTGAGCCGACATTGAGTAGGATTTTCATTTTTCTTGTAAATTAGGGGATCTTTCTTCAAAAAATATTTATTTTTTAAAAATTTTTAATCACGATAAAAATATTTATCAAAATAATTGTCTATTATTATTGTTCGGATTGGACCTTGAACTCAGGATCTTTGGCGTGCTAACCTTTGCTCAGGATGACCGATTAGACTTCTAAGTATCACGCAAAATTAATTTATGGCTGATGATGATCAGTTTGAAGAGGAAAAAAATTATTCATTTCATTAACAAAATGAATGTTGCAAATTTCTTCTGGATTCAGAAATGTCAAAATAAATTAAATGATGAGAAATAAATGTTACAACAGTGACAGTTCTGAAGATAGGAACTCGAAACGTCGACGACGAGCCAAATAAAAATTAAATATTTTCTTTTATGGTAGCCTGCTTACTTTAACTTCAAATTAATTATCTTATGATTGGCGTGATTTTATAAAAATTGTTAAATACGCTGATTTGTATGCCATTCTAATTTATTAAGAAAAATGATGAGAGACATTACAATCGTATTATATTAATTTTTTTTTTTTTTTAAATGGATTAGTGAATTAAAATTTGAATGTTGAACTGGATTATATTAATTTATAGTTATTATTTTTTTTGCAGGATCTTGTTTATACTCGGGTATTTTGTATGATCGTAGTCAAAGCAATGACGGTCCGAGCTGGAGATGTTCCATTCCGATGTCATGGATTTGTTTGCGAAAGTCGAACTCAAGCACGAAAAGTTACATATACCTTAGCGACAGCGTTTCGCGAATATAGCAAAGAAATGCACTCAAGAAATGAATCAAATCAAAACAAAACTAATGGAATTCCGAGGCCAAAATTTGCTATCGATATCCGATCGCCAGAAGAAATCGAAGCACAATTGGTGGCAGAATTGGATTCTGAAGCTTGATGTTCTCTCAACTCTTGGTTAAAAAGACTGACTGAAGCCAGCATTATATTGAATTAGTTGTGTGCTATTAGAGGAATTTTCTTCTATGGTGATATACAAGTTTTAATTTTGTCAATCAATGGTAAATTAGTTAAAAATAACATTTTATACTACGACAAAATTGGAAAAATTATTCGTCGACCTAAAAAACTTTAAACGTATCGAGAATTTCGTTTAATTTTGGAAGAACAAAAGAATACCCGAGTAAAAATGATTAAAAATGATCGAGGGATCCACACGCTCGCAGCAGGTCTGCATAGTGAACTTTTAGGGACACACAGGGATATACACGCCCACACCAGGAACACACAGGGATACACACGCCCGCACCAGGGACACATTTTTCTTCTGGTCACTTTCGATCTACTGTGTGTGTCCCTGGTGCTGGCGTGTGTATACCCGTGTGTCCCTCAAGGTTCACTATGCCAACCTGCTACCTGCTGTGGGCGTGTGGATCCCTCGATCATTTTTAATCATTTTTACTGGGGTATATTTAATTATTACATTTATAATAATTAATTTTATTAATGTGATTCAAACCTTGCCATTTTTTTATTCTAAAAAATTCTAAAATAAGGAAAATCCGCTTAACGTAAATTCAATATCCACGTTTTGAAATTAATTATTCAAAGATGTTTTCCATTTGAAAAAAAAAAACTACTTTATTTTTTTTTTTTTAATTTATGTATGCAATTGTATTATATTTCCTAAGGATCCATTCAGTTAGGACTGGTTTAATTAATCACGTTAAGAAGGATTTTCCTGTATAATATATTTCAAATATTTAACTTATGTTCGATCAGGCGTCAAAGGGCGTCCAATGCATGCCCTTTAAGGAAAAACGTATTGTTTCTCGATACTGCGCATGTGATCTTCCTCACATGCATGCGTCGGACGCCCTGGACGACTGATCGAACAAATCATTCGAATTGTTTCAAGAACAATTTCATATATTTTGAAAAAATCGCAGCTCTGCGCATGCTTATGACGAAATCGTTCTTGAAATTCAATCAGGCTTCAAAAATGCAATTAAAAATTATGTATTATACATAGTTGGAAATTTTTTCAAATTTATTTTATATCTAACTTTCCTGAGAATATCAAAATATTTTAGTATTTTAAATTGCACCAATTTTAGTTAACACGGATCTCTTTTTTTCATAATAATATTATTAATGTAAGACACATTGCATTCATTTTATAATTAAAAATATTTTCACATAAAAATTATAATACTTTTTCAAGTGTTCCCAATTTCATTCGCTTGAATAAATATTAAAGAAAACAAATATATTAAAAGTCCTACCGTATAACAAATAGTTCAATATGGATTAATATATTTATTTATATATTTCACGTTAAATATTATTGTTGATTTTATTTAATATTTTATGTAATTAGCATTAAATAAATTTTTGAAAACATGATTTTTTTTTCCTTTAAAAAAAATAATAATATGCATGACTTTTTACTTGAATTCTTCTTCTGTATTATAATCACTTTTAGTTCTTGAGATATTTTGTTTACAGACAGACAGTCCGTGTTGCCAAAAACACTTTTTTGTATTCAGGGGACCTCAAAACTTGTATATCCATCATCGCCAATTGAAAGTTGTGTCCTGTGCTTGTCTAATCAGACTTTTTGTGTCAGCACATATTTAGTTTCCGGCAGTCCGTAATCGACCGGGTTTTAAGAGAATGTCTATGAAATTTGATCACAAAGGTGGAAATATATATTCAAATTGAAGTGATTTGAAATTTTATTATTTATAATAAATTACAAATACTTATTTCAAAAACATTAAAAAAAATTACAATATAATAATTTACACATTTCTTTAGTCTTTTGATTATTAATTTTATCACTATATTTCTACAATAATAATTAAATTAAATAGGAAAAGCTCTAGGATTCTTCTGTTGGTGGCGTCTGGCCTATGCTGTTATCTGGAATTTCATCGATAGCTGGAGGCTCTCCAGTAGAACCAAAATTGTCATTCAGAGTATAATATTTTGGTGAATCTTCGCATGAAATTGAATCCTCTTCCCTAGCACAGGTGAACGTTTCCTATAACATAAATTCTCCATCGTCACTAGTTTTTCAAAATGTTTCTTGGAATGCAGATCTTTCTTAATGGTTTTTAATCAATGACGTAAAAATGTTATTGTATAAAAGGAGGGGAAAAAATTTTAAAAAAATATCTTGAAATCAGCATAAGAAGATAAAAAAAAACATTTATTGATAATTCAATTGAGATAAGGGATTTTAATTAAAAAAATTAAAATTAAGTCAATATTCTTTCATTTAAAATAAAAACGATAAAATTCCAGAAGAGATAGATATTTATACTCGTTTAATATAAAATATCAAAATTACTTGTCAAGATAAAAAAATTATTTTTCGGTATTCAATAGGATTTGGACCAAGAGGTTCATTAAAAGTCACTATATCCCCGGGGCCTGGGCCCTTTGCGCTCCAACCTTAAAATACTAATAAAAAATAATTTTCATGGTTAAAATTTCTTTTAAAAAAATAATTTTCTTGAAATTTTTTTCCTGAAGGGGCCCGGGCCCTTTAATCTCAAAGGAAGTTTGATAATATTTTTTACCGCTCAGGATAGCTAAAAACGAAGATTTAAGTGTCTAATTTTCAAAAAATTTAAAAAATTGTGAAAGGGGGAGATCATGGGTTCGATTCCCGAGGGCCATGGGATGTTTGGCCTCGCCAATAAAAAAACACAGTCTTGTAAAATAAATATAGTCTACTATTTGTAGTCTAACTACATTATATGACAGTTTTATTATATAACTAAATTTCATTCATGAGTAGTATTTTTTTTTAATTAGTTAATATATGTATCAGATAATTATTTATAATTTTATATACTATACATGTATATATTATATATTTTTATTTTCTCACTCATTAATTTTTTAATTTTGATTTTAAAGATAAAAGGAAATTTATTAATGAGAACAAAACCAAAAATTAATTAAGGAAGAGACGGAAGCAGTGTTTCTCAACTATTTGAGAAAATTCAAAAAGGTTAATGGCAAACCAAGATATGAAAATTGAATAGATGTTTGATTTTTTAAATATATTTATATCACCTGGTTAAAGATAGTTTCCTCGGGGCAAATGAAGCTCCATTTATAAGTTGCTTTTTTCCCATCGGGGAATTCAACAGGCAAACAGACATGGAAGAGTTGACATTCATTGTCGACGTCTGCGTAGTAACCGTAGCTACGTTCGAAACAGGTGAACGAGTCAGCAATTGACGAGCGGATTGCAGTCGCGTTGCTAGGCAATGTCAATAACGATGACGCGTCCGCTTGGCGACGTAACTGTAAAGAGAGAGAATTATTAATAATAATTAATTATTATTATAATAAATCAAACTATGGTCGATAGTTTTTCGGCCAGCTTAAACTTATAGTGGGGCCCTTCCCTCTTGAAAACCCATCTCTTAACAAAAAAAAAATAACGCATATTTTTTTTTTAATTTACCCTCTCCGACCATTTAGGGTTTCACTTTTATTTATATTTTATTGATAAATACCGATGGCTACCGAAGGTATAGCATAAGGCATAGGGCTTTTAGCATATAAAAGAATGCGCATTGCTGTATTAAAATTGGTTGGTTCTAGATCGGCTTTTAAATGTCATGTTTATTCTATAAGAAGAATTTCACTTTCTTTGATCCCTTATTCGTTTCTCTTTAAAATGTCCAGTCATTTTTTTTTTTTTTTTTTAATATTATACAGTAAAGTAAATTATGAAATGAATTTAATAATCGCATATATCGTAAACATAGATAATCCATTTACGTCTTTGAAAGATTATTTGTTTAATTAAAATGAATTAACTAAACTAATATTATATAGTTAGAACATCATTTAATTAATTCACTTTGACGTAGAAGACAGCGTAATCGATTATTTGTAAATCGTTAGCCTAAATGGATACAGATATTAATTATTGTTTTAGGACCAGTAGCCTATATTCTACAAATATTATGTCACAACATAGATCTACCCCCCCTCCCCATATATCTCACAATATCGCACCATAATCTGTTGTTCCTTAATGCTAATTTTTACTTTCTCTTACCTCTACCGTATATATGTCAATATATAGAGAGAAAGTATTGAATTCATGTCAAAAATTTGATGTCGAGATGTTGATGGATCTTCACGTTTTGAGGTCCCCTGAATCCAAAAAAGTGGTTTTCGCGACATGGTCTGTCTGTGTGTGTCTGGGTTCAATTTAGAGCATAAAGAAACTAGGAGGTTGAAATTTTATATTTAAGTTAGACACCCAGGCGTGAAAATTAGCTTTTGATCAAAATCGCCCAAAAAGTACTATGTAGTACTTTACTGATGTACTTTTTCAGTTTTTTTTCTCAAAATTCGCTCCAACGATTTTGATTAAAATTCAAAAATCAATTATTTTTTAGATGCTCTTTAAAATGTATATTCTCATTTTGCCAATGAAATCTTCTGAAGACCACTTTACTCTTGTATTTCATTGGAAAGATAGGAGAAATGGTTGCCTTGGTAACAAAATATAAATATTTTCCCATACTTATAAATTTTACATCTGAATTCAAATGTACCGTACTGTCGGGAACTAAATATATGTCGCCACGAAAATTCGACAGTCACACCAAATTTTTATAATTTATTTGGCTGTTTATTGCCAATTAGGGTCCGACCGAAACAAGATTTTCAGCCGAAACCGAATTTCTGCTTCAATTTTAGTTCCTGTCGAAACAGGAAAACTTGTTTTAAGCTTTTTCTTAAAATTTCTTATTCATAAAAAAGTAATTTATTTATTTTGGATCATCCCTTTCTCAACCTACCTATCAAAGACATTGCCAAAAATTCTTTTCGGGGAGGGAAGGGGGGTGTTTAACTGACATGAGAGATAATCACATCCTTAAACACTTAAAAATCCGTCTGGTAGTTTCCGAGTTTATACACAGACTTTTAGAATAAATTATTGAAGATTATCATTTTTTTTAGCAATGTCAATATATCTAACCTAATTAATTAATTACTAAATCTGTTTTATTTTTTTTAGTAATATCTAATTAGTGTTTTATTTCCTCAGAGCGAAAGAGTCACCTAAGCCTACACGAATCTCCAAACCGGAGAGCCTTTCACTCAAACAGGGAGAGTAACAATAGGAAGAAAGTAAAGGTTACCTAACAAATATGGATGTGAGATATAAATATAGGCTACCTGTTTTAAAGAAATTTTTTATAATTCTCGTCATCTAACTACATGTACCCGTCTATTAAAGTTGATATGCGACTCCATCTCTTTCAGATAATGAATGAATGCTTACGCGTAACCAAGGACGATGTATGTGTAACTGCATGCATTTATCAAAGATCAAGTTCAAAATGATTTCTCTATGATCCATAGCACACACAATACTTGGAAACAATGCTAAATTGAGATTCTCAAACTGTGATATAACGAAATTTTCTCAAGGGATTTAAAAACATGATTGAGACATTTTTAAACGATTTGCAAAGTACTGTAATGTTAAAACAGTCATTTGTTAAATTAATGCATATTATTGTTATTATTATTATTATATTAATCAGGTCAAAACTTCAGTTCCGAAAAATCCGAACAAAAAAATAGAAAAACAACTTGCAAAATGAGTCTAATTTTTTAATATTTTTTTTTTTTTTATATATTGAAATAAAAAGATTCTGATTTTAAATGAAATTTGACAAAATATTAATTATTTTTGGAAATTTTCTTTTAATATTTTAGCCAAAGTTTTAAAGCCCTAAACTGTAGGCTATTGGCTGATTTTTGAAAGATCTTATTGTGTTGAATATTTTGAATATAATCTCTAATAATTACTTCAAAACGATATTATCAATATATTCCTTTCAATATGATAAGATCTACAAAAGGTGGGTTAATATTATTTAAATTATTATATTGAAATGAATATCGCTTTAAAATGATTTTTAGAGATATAGCCTACCTATATATTATTTATACTGTACCAGATATTCAAAACAAGACATTTTGCTTACTGGAAGTTAGGCAACCAAAATGACCAATTCACTAATGAGCTTTTCTAATTTAACTGATGTATTAAAAAAGACATGCAAAGAAATTAAACAACTATGAATCTCTGTACTGGTAATTGATTTGAAAAAAGAGGTTGGATATTTGCGTTGCCTATCTTCCAGTAATCAAAACGAAAGAATTTATACATCTCATTATGTGAAGTTTGTCAAATGTGGAATGTAGACCGAACATAGATTTAGACATTTCTTTCCTGTTTATTTATTGAATTGTATTTTTAGAATTTTTTGTTTGGAAGATATGAATTTTTAAAATTGTATTTATGAAAAACCTCGTTTTGGGAAAAATGAGTTTAAAGTTTATTTTTTCAATTTTTTTTTTTTTTTAATAAACGTTCACATATGTTAAAAATTCCCTTGACAGCTAATTACAAATAACGTAAGTAGAGTTTATTTTTAATTTGATTATAAATTTATTTACTATCTATTAATTTAAAATGGAATGAGTTGAATGAACTCATAAGATTTAAAAACCTTCAGGATTTTTCATTATATTTATATTAAGGCTATAATATTTTTATTATAATGGTATATGCTTTTAGTTTTATACATAATTATAAATATATAAACATTTTAATTAAATAAAGTTTTTTTTTTATAAAAGAAGTAATATGAGTAATAATGGGCGTGGCGAGGAAATGTATCCTCATGTGAGAGGAGGTGAGGTCAAAGGTGATTATGATCCGCGGATGCTGAGAGACCAGAGAGAAACTCATTGCCTTCATTTACATAACAGCAATGGATCTACCTGTTCCTGAAGACAATCAATCCTAATACCTTTTTTTAAAGAACTCGATATTTCTCGCTATCTTGTGTAAATACGAATATTATAAACAAATTTCAATAACAAAATGGATCCGATATTATAATATAGGCACTTTTTAAATAATATGCCTTCCCTTTTTTTTTTTAAGTTTAAGTAGTAATTAAGTTTGGAGTAGAATGTCTTCGTGCTACAGCAGAGAAATAAAGAATTAAAAAAAGTTTGGAGTAGTAGGAGTAGTTTTTTGGAGTTCACAGTTGTTAATAATAAAAGAATTTGATTTGATCAAATGAAAATAAAGAAATTATCGTTTGACAAAAAAGTGAAATAATAGTAGTTTTTTTATATAAGAAAAATATTTTCAAGATATAGGGCTACTTAATAAAATTTTACTCTACCCCAGCAATTTGCAATCTAGGAGGCACGGACTATTGTCAGGGGAGGTGTATTATTTAAAACGTCTCTAGCCATTAGGCCATAACTTAGTGGTAGAGTTCCTGCCTCTTGGGCTAGGAGTCAAAGGTTCGCATCTCGTCTCATGCGACAAAATCTATTGACTACCAATCCGATCGGAATATATAGAGACGGGGTCTCAGATGGCAAAAAAGACCTTAAAATAAAATTAAAAAAATAAAAAACGTCCATACCCGGAAAATAAGCTTGATTTTGAAACTGAATTTATTATTGGCAAGTTTTAAAGATATTTAAATCTAAAAGATTAAAGGAACAAAAAATTTGATCGTAAACATCATCGATTAACCGGCACACTAATAATAAAATGATTGAACGGTGTAATTTGGCAAAGAATACGTCATAAAAGATACAAAAAAGGCCTATGTTACAAGTCGATTATTGTAAATTTAAAACATGTAAATATGTAGGCCTAGGACATGAAGAAAACAGACTCTTTTTCAGGCCAAAATTCCTTTATTCATACTCTGACGATGTTTCAGGGGCTAAACATCACCCAACTTCAAAGTTAATAACAAAAAACTCTGGTGTGACTGGTCGCACAGCACACAGCTTTCTCCTACCTTTGGTAATTGAAAGCTTCGTTCTGTGCGTACAAGAGTAAAGTGTGCTTCAGAGGATTTCAATGGCAAAATGAAATACATTTTAAAGAGCATTTAAAAAATAATTGATTTATGAATTTTAAACAAAATCGCTGGAGCGAATTTTGAGAAAATCGAAAAAAACTGAAAAAGTACAGTAAAATACTAGTACATTTTGGCCGATTTTGTTCAAAAGCTTCGTGTCACGTCTCAGGGGAGAGCGTAACTTAAATATAAAATTTCAACCTCGTAGCTCAATTCCTTCATGCTTAAAATTGAACACATACACACACAGGCAGGCCATGTCGCTAAAACCACTTTTTTGGATTCAGGGAAATGTGTATATCCATCAAAATATCGACATCGAATTTTTGACATGAATCCAATACTTTCTCTATATACATAAGTAAAAGAAAGTAAAAAAAGAGAAGCATTAGTTACGTGTAATTCTGAATATATTTTACAGTAAACAAAGTATGCTTACAAATGTGTTGAGCTACCATCTGAGCAAATACTGAGGAGCTTTCCGAAACAAAATAAAGGATTCTGGTTAAAAAAAAAATCGCTGATTGATCTACGGCGTCTTTTTTAAAATTGGTAAAATAATATAATTCTTATAAATCAGTAGCGTAGCCAGGATTTCTGCTTGGGGGGGGGGCAAAAGTTTTATGAACCCCCTCCCCTCCCCCTTCACCAAGAAACTTAAAGTGGAGAAATTTTTTTTAGAAAATATAATAATTATAAATAAAAAACAAATAAAAAAATTTTTTTTTTCTTGAAATAAAAAAAAATTTTAATACAAAATTCGTAAATATTAGAGATTTTTTCAATTATTTATAAGTTTTTTGTTAGATTTTAGAATTTATGAGAGTTAATAAAATATTTATTTAAAAAAAAAATATCATTAGGGAAAACAATAGGTATTTTTTTGTTTTGGAGAAGGCTTTGGGGGGGCCCGGTCCCCCTAGGCCCCTCCCTGAATACGCCACTGTTATAAATGCATTATTGTGTGATTGATAAAAGAACTCGTAAATAATTCTAAGGACACCAGGAAACAAATGTGAGGATCTCTGGTTTATTCTATGGTCGATATTAATTACATCAATAAAAAAAAGTTTCTATTTCCTTTATAAATACATATTATTCTTATTACAGTCCTTTGACTTATGTAAATATTAAATTCTTTTTTATAAAAGGAAGTTATAAGATCCTGAATAAATTTAGGATGTTAAAAAAGATGAATTATTCTATTTAAATTATGAATGCCCTTTGATCTTCCATTGATTTATTTTTTAATCAAATTTCTCTCATATTTTTGTTAATAAAATTTGTACATATTCATGTTAAAAAAAAAATCTTCTAGTCAAAGTAATAATAAAATCATAATAATTTATTAGGATTAGATGAACACGCAGTTATTCGAATCAGTAGGAGCGAGAGAACTTTTGGTTAATTACTTGTTTTGTTGTTAATAGCATCCTTGCACTTTCTTTGTATATTAATGAAGTTATCAAACATTTGATAGTTGATTTTAATGAAATATGATCAAATGCCAATTAGTCAATTGTGTTTTATTTATTTTTTTTAATTGCTTTCTCTCTAATTAGAAGGGATAGTATTAAAATTTAGACGAGTTTATAAAACACTAGCCTACTCTCTTAGCACCCAAATAAAGCCAACTACATTAGTATTTTTCACATCCCTTCCAGAGGACGACATGTCACAGTTTGCAAAAAATCTGGTGTGACTGGTCGCACAGCACACAACTTTGTCTTACCTTACGGTAATCGAAAGTTGTGTTCTGTGCTTGTCACACCAGATTTTTTGTGTCTACATATATTTAGTTATACCAGGTATACCTGGTATAATATCTATTGGGAGTCCAGGCATTCTTATTTAAGCCATTTGGCAATTTATATTTTCTATTTATATAATTGGCAAAAAAAATTCTACGGTACATTTGAATTCAAGATGTAAAATTTTTTTTTTTTTTTTTTTTTTTTTTTAAACACTCACACTTTTTTCTCATTCACACTCACACTCACACACACATTCACACAGTCTTTTCGGCAACTCAGGCCATATAAGACTTTTTACGATATCCGTTATTGATAAATATACATATATGGGGTCCAGGCATTCTTATTTAAGCCATTTGGTATCCAAATGGCTTAAATAAAATCATCGGACTGCCTGGGGTCCGAACCCGCGACGTTTGGTATATGAGTTTAGCACGCTAACCTCTACGCCATGCCCCGAGGGCCCATCGATGTAAAATTTATAAACATGGGAAAATATTTATATTCTGTTATCGTGGCAACTATTTCTCCTATCTTCCCTATGAAGTACAAGAATAAAGTGTGCTTCAAAAAAATTTCAAGAGCAAAATGAGAATATATATTTTCAAGAATAAAAAAATTAATTGATTTATAAATTTTAATCAAAATCGTTGGAGGGAATTTCGAGAAAATCGAAAAAAAAAACTGAAAAAGTGGATCAATAAGTAAAAAAAGTACTAGTACTCTTTGGCCGATTTTGTTCAAAAGCTTCGTGTCACATCCCATGGGGGTGTCTAACTTAAATATAAAATTTCAACATTCTAGCTCTTTTCGTTCTTGAGGTATTTTGTTCACAGACACACACAGACAGAGACACACATACACACCATGTTGCGTAAACCACATTTTTGGATTCAGGGGATCTCAAAACGGTTATATCCATCAAAATCTCGACATCGAATTTTTGATATGAAACCAATACTTTATATACAATACTCTATATATATTAACATATATAGGTAAGAGAAAGTAGAAAATCATCACAAATGATCGATGATAAAAAAAAAAAAATTTACTCTATTTGGCCTGGGTTCCGAACTAGTAAAATCTTTTTTTTATAATATTTCTTTCATAAGGGTTTAATTCAATTTATCTCCAAGAAAAATTATTTCAAATAAGAATTAAAAAAAACTTCCTTAAAGTTAATATTTTTTTTCTTATGATTGTTTCATATACGCTTAGCATTTTGCGATATGAAATAGTAGTGAAGGAAAGATTTGAATGTCCCAGGAGTTTAGGGCTTGTAGTCATTTGTCGGCTTGAGCATTATGTAAAATGAAAGTTGTACGGTGAATTTAAATAAATCCAAAGAATGGCTCATGTATGTCGTGAGAATCAACAGAGCACACGCAAAGAATGCAAATGACTGGAAGAAAAAAGCACGTAAATAAATAAATAAGTCCCTATCAAATATTTTGTATTATTTATTAACTAATAATATAAAAAATGTTTTCCTTTTTCAATTCTTACTGAAATAAAAAAAAATTCCATTGTTTTTCAAGAGATTTGTGTCTTTTAATTAACTTCTTGTGTTCCAGATCAAAAAATTAACCATTACAATGAAAAAATTTTTTTGGATAAAATTTTAAAAACATCATTTCCACGATTAGTGCTGGCCATTCTGAATATAATTTTTAAATTATTTATTTTTTCTACAACCGGTTCCAGGGAGCCCCAGAGAACCGGGTCAGAAAAAATATTTTATTATTTTAACATGGGTGTAACTAGGAAATTTGGCTGGGGGCCTTGGGGTGAGGGACGTCCTTAGGCTTGTTTTTCGCGGCCACCCTTCCTTTCGCATTGTATATAAGAGCAACGACTATTTTTTTAAATAATTTTTTAACTAGTTTCTTTGAATTTTTTCACCTAGCAAACTTTTTATTAACTCTTAATAAATTTCCTCCTTATCTTTTCTAAATTAACAAATTGGTGTATACCATTATAATTAAAGGACGTCATGCAAAGCATTATTAATATTTCTTTTGTGAATAATGGGATTATAAAGAGCGATTATTTAAAAATATTTCATTTTAATGTACACATCAGTGATTGTGAGAGCTCAAGTGTTTCACACGAGGGTAGCCCATGTCGAAAAAAAATATTTTAGGATTTTCATCAATTCTCAGAGCCTTATTATTATGCTATATATTATTGAAAAATAAGTATTTTATTTTAAAAGGTGTCCTTTCAAATTCGATATTTCAACATTTCCCTATCATATTTCTTCTTTAATTTTTTTATAATTGTTGTTAGATAAGAGCGTATTGTCCCAAAAATGCTTCAATTACCATTAATAGCAGACTTTCCGTATTAATGGAGAGATCAAAGGGCCTCCATTCTCTTTTGATGACATCTCAACGTTTTCAAGGAGATAAAGAAAAGAATGCTATGTCACGACTTTCCACGGGTGACTAAAATATATTTAAATTATTATTATATGTATTTAATCTGTTAGATTTTGTAATCGCAAATGTCTGGATAAATTCCATCTAGCAATTTAATTTAAAGAAATTATTTTATCATCAGTGCTAGCCATCATTTCAATACGTTTTTTTAATATTTTCTTTATTTAAATATTTATGTAGGTAACTATTGCATTCAGCTCATGGTTATAGATACAAATGAATTATGAAATGGGAGAAAGGTATAAACCCTCTTAAAAATGAAAATAAATTTGTTCAAAAAATTTAGATCAGAAGTTGATATTAAATACTGTTAGTTAATAGAAGTGTTTTGATTGACATCAATAATAATCTTCCCCAAAACCTACAATCTTCAGACTTTTAAGTCTAATCTCAACAGGCATCTTCTCAGTTCCCGCAGTTGAGTTTCCCTTTTATGCTTCTCCTTTTGTTTTTATTTTCTTCCTGGCTGCATGTGACCACTGGTCATTATAGGTCTTCGGACCTTATGCATCCATTCCAAAAATAAAAAGACAACAGGGGCGTAAATAACCCCGCAGGCCCCGCAATCCGGGGGGAGGGGGGCGCAGCAGGCCAAGGGGCGCAGACACCCGGGCGCCCAAAAATATATAAAATAATTTAAAAAATAAAATATAGTAAACATATTATCATCAAAATAAATTTTACAATTATAAAATTCCTTCAGTAGTTTTCTTCAGGTGTTCCGCTGAAGGAATTTTATAATAGTGAATAAACAGGTGCGGGGTGGGAAGTTACATTCGTTTCTAAGACTAAATAAACTTTACAATTTATATAAAATCATAAGTATCATAAAAAACTATTTCATAAATAACAACAAGTGAATTTTTATCTGGGATATTATGAGCCCTTAACTTGAGTATTTTTCTGGAAATTTTGATGAAGATGGCTTGACGAATGCTTTAAAACGTCGGCTAATAAATATAAAAAATTTTTAAATTATCTAGTGAATGTGAGGTTTATATTTGCTCTTGGGTTCATAGTCCTCTGGCTCCAAAAAAGAGCACCTTAGGTAATTGTTTTGTATTAAAATTTTTTAAATAAATTTTAATAGCTTTTTAAAGACACATCCGTCATCTAAATTATCGTTCAGTCTTGAATATTAAAATTCACTTTCATAAGTTTTTATGGCTATTGATGAGATTTGTTCCACTGTAAAATGATTTGTTCCACTTGAAGTGATCACTAACAATTTAGTAATTTCAAAAAGCATAATCGTTATATTAATATGATAATTAATATATGGTTTAATGCGTTTTCAAAGACTCACCCTGATATGTGAGAATGCTTGAACCGCTGAAAGAATGCAGGCATCTAAAACAAAATATAAATTATGAGAATTTAAATGATAAAAGAAAGATGGAATAAAAAAATAATATGCCATGAAAGATATAACTTTCATATTAGTAAATTGAAACGATGTGTTTTTTTACTTTCTCTTACCTCTATATATATGTTAATATATATAGAGAGAAAGTATTGGATTCATGTCAAAAATTCGATGTCGAGATTTTGAAGGATACACACGTTTTGAGGTCCCCTGAATTCAAAAAGTGGTTTTCGCAACATGGTCTGTTTGTGTGTCTGTGATCAAAATATCTCAAGAACGGAAAGAGCTAGGAGGTTGAAATTTTATATTTAAGTTAGGCACCCCCATGGGACGTGACACGAAGCTTTTGAACAAAATCGGCCAAAGAGTACTAGTAGTTTACTGATGCACTTTTTCAGTTTTTTCAATTTTCCCAAAATTCGCTCCAACGATTTTTTTTTTTAATTCAAAAATCAACTATTTTTAGATTCTCTTTAAAATGTATATTCTTTTTTTGTCATTGAAATCTTCTGAAGACCAGTTTACTCTTGTACTCCATAGAAAAGATAGGAGAAATGGTTGCCATGGTAACAAAATATAAATATTTTCACATACTTGAAAATCGAATGTACCGTACTGTCGGAAACTAAATGCATGTCGACACAAAAAATCTGGTGAGACAAGCAGAGTACACAACTTTCGACGACCGAAGGTAAGAGAAAGTTTTGTGCTGTGCCCCAGTCACACCAGATTTTTTTTATTTAAATACTATAGCTCGAAAAACTTTTATGTTAAATAAGAGATTTAAAAAATGTTAAAAATTTTTTGAATTCTAAAATTTTTGAGAATCTGAGTGATTCATAAAAATCGATAGATTTTGTGAAAAAAAAATTAATAGTTGCAGATGGCCAACGATTATTCTTTTTTTAGATATTTACAAAATGAGTCATCCCCGAAAAGGATTTTTTGAACCCTGAGGACGTATTGCCATTGAAAAATAAAATCCAAACTTTCGTTTATAGATTTCATAATATGGAGAGAGAGAAAAAAAAAGATTTATTATAACGAAGCATGAATGGCTGCCTAACCTCACGGCTGAAGATCTATCTAATAAACGATTATTTTTTTTTTTTTAATAGGATAAAAACCCTCATTTAAATATGACTATTTATGAATGACATTTTGGACAAAAAACATTAATCAAGAAACAAACTTTCCTAATCTCTAAATACAATAGGGCAAGTACCGCGGAAAAGGGGGGGGGGGCAGCTCCGAGAAGCCAGTATGTGGACGTGTCAACGGTACAATTTAATAAATACCCCTAAAAAAAACAAGAGGAAAAATTTAAAAAATTCATTATAATGAAAAAAATCTGGCGTGACTGTCGCACAGCACACAACTTTCTCTTAACCTCTGTAATCGAAAGTTGTGTTATGTTTAGTTTCCGCCGATATATTAGAATTCAAGATGTAAAATGTATTAGTATGGGAAAATATGTATATTTTGTTACCATGGCAACCATTTCTCCTATCCTTCCTAGGTAGTACAAGTGTGCTTCAAACAATTTTGAGAGCAAAGTGAGAATATACATTTGAAAGAGCATCTAATAATTGATTTTTGAATTTTAATCAAAATCGTTGAAGCGAATTTTGAGAAAATCTAAAAAACTGAAAAAGTACATCAGCAAAGTACTAGTACTTTTTGGCCGATTTTGTTTAAAAGCTTTGTGTCACGCCCCAGGGGGGAGGGGGGTGCCTAACTTAAATATAAAATTTCAACCTCCTAGCTCTTTTCGTTCTTGAGATATTTTGTTTACAGACACACACACAGACGCCCTCGGGGTTTGGCGTAGAGGTTAACGTGCTATCCTCGTATACCAAAAGTCGCGGGTTCGGACCCCAGGCAGTCCTATGATTTTATTTAAGCCATTTGGATACCAAATGGCTTAAATAAGAATGCCTGGACCCCAAACAAATATATATTAGTAAATAACGGTTATCGTAAAGGTCTTAAATGGCCTAAGTTTCCGAAAAGACTGCGTGAGTGTGTGTGTGAATGTGATGGTGAATGAGAAAAAAGTGTGAGTGTTAAAAAAAAACACACAGACAGACAGACAGACCATGTCGTGAAAATCACTTTTTTTGATTCAGGGGACCTCAAAACGTGTATATCCATCAAAATCTCGACATCGAATTTTTGACATGAACCCAATACTTTCTCTCTATATATATTAACATATATATATAGAGGTAAGAGAAAGTAAAAATAAAATTCATATTACACAATTACGAATTTTAAGCCCTCGGGCTTGGTGTTGTTGGTAGCGCGCCTGCCTTGTATACTAAGAGTTCGGTACTCCGATGATTTTATTTAAGCCATTTGGATACCAAATCGCTTAAATATGAATGCCTGGACCCCAAATAAATATATTTTCAAATAACGGTTATCGCAAAAAGTCTTATATGGCCTGAGTAGCCGAAAGGACTGTGTAAATGTGTGTGTGTTAAAAAAAAAAACTTTTAACACACTGTTAGCATTTGATGCTAATTTTTTACTAATAAAATTAATAATTATTATATTTGAATAGCTTTTAAATACTAATAAAAGGAATTAAAGTTTAATTGTTACTGTGTATATTATGAAATATAGTATACACTGTTTATAATCTGCGAAAGTTTAAATTGTTAAATTGCTTAATTACAAGATTAAAAGTTAAAATATTCACGTGGAAAGGTGAGCTTTTCGCTTCAATTTTTATTTAACAATATATAAATTTATTAATGTTTCGGTCTCATACTCAGCAATGTCAATGCGAAGCGACTTCTTATATCCTTCATCTCATGTTGATTTTTATACTTTGTTAATTTTCTTACTGTTTCCAAATGAATGTGTGTTAAAAATCAACATTTGTGAGAAACATCCGAAATATCCTTTAATTTTTTTTAAAGTTATTTTTCGGTATCGGAACCATTTAGGCCCCAGTCTAAATTTTTGTCGTATGAGATGGAATACGAAATCTTGACCCTCAGCACAAGAATCATAAATTCTACCACTGAGCTACGGCCCAAGGGCTATTCTTTAATTTAAGAAGATGAAATAAGAAACGTTTCTTCACAATTTCGGAATAAAAACGAAAAATGAGACCCAAACCCTGAGACGATAAATAAAAACTGAATCAAAAACTTTTTTTAAATGTCTGTACCCTAGTGCAGAGATGAGAATATTATTATTTATTAATAAATTATCATAATCTCCATGTCACTTAGAGAAGAGCTTCCGGTTGTAGAAGTCAAATTTATTTAAATTAGTATTATTTACTAACAATTAATTTAAATAAAGACGAAATCGCAATTAAATTCCGAAAAAGTCAACAAATTCAACAATGATACTGATAATATGATTCACAAAAGGGACTTAATTGAATGAAATTTGAAAGTGAGGATACATACGTATAAAGAAGAGGCAAATTGAGGTCGGGTGCATTTTGAGGCTGGTTGCTGTCAACTGAAAAGTGATCATCCCGATGCTTTCCGACATATCTTTTATACTTGTGAGGAAATGGCATTGGCTGGGGAAGGCGATGGGGGAGGGAAGGGCCTTAAGGTCATCGACGGCTTCTTCTTGGCACTCCGAGGTGTCTTCGGCCATCTGACATTCTCCATTTGTCTTCATCTTCCTCGGGACCCTCTTGAAATTTTAACATTCTTCTCTGTTTCTTTCATTTCATCATTTTGTAAGTCAACTTAAGCCGAATGATTACTGTATTTATTACAATTTACCGTAGAGTTTAAATTAGATGAAGCTCGGGAATCTTTTTCACAATATTCAATAGGGTTTGGACTAGGGCCCGACCGAAACAAGATTTTCAGTCGAAACCGAAACCGAATTTCGGCCTCAATCTTGGTCTGTGTGTGTTCAATTTTAAGCATGAAGGAATTGAGCTACGAGGTTGAAATTTTATATTTAAGTTTTGTACCCTCCTGGACCGTGAAAATAAGCTTTTAATCGAATTCGGCCAAAAAGTACTAGTACTTTACTGATGTATTTTTTCATTGTTTTTTTCGATTTTCTCAAAATTCACTCTAACGATTTTGATTGAAATTCAAAAATCAATTATTTTTTAGATGCTCTTTCAAATGTATATTCTCGTTTTGCCCTCAAAATTGTTTGAAGCACACTTTACTCTTGTGCTTCATAGAGAAGATAGGAGAAATGGTTTCCATGGTAACAAAATATAAATATTTTCCCATACTTATAAATTTTACATCTTGAATTCTAATATATGTCGACACGAAAAATCTGGTGTGACAAGCACAGAACACAACTTTCGATTACCGAAAGTAAGAGAAAGTTGTGTGCTCTGCGACAGTCACACCAGATTTTTTCATTTATTATATTCTTTCTTCTCAACTGATGTTTTGGTTTGGTCTATAGTCCATTATTGTTGGATGTTTGCATAATGAAAATAATATTTATCTTGCAATATTTTAAATATATTAATAGGAGGATAGCATCAAATAAGAAAAGGCAGCTATAGTTTTCTTTATACATTTGTGTACCTGGTCATCACATGTATGTGATTTATTATATAACGGTTCAGATAATGTATACAATCCACTATGAGACATTAATTATCACTTTTTGCCATCTCTGAAGATGGTTCAAACAGAGAACCGAAACGTCAGCTGTGCAAATCGAATAACAATTGCGTTTTAAATTAATACACGTGTATAGAAAAATTCAAGCATAAGGACGTTATGTTTAAAGTGTCAGCTGACAAGAAAGAATAGCGCACAGTAGCAACATTTAATTCAGGTGATTAAACAGTTAATTTGCATCAAAATTTTAAATGTTTATTTAATTAAAGTGTCTAAAGATCTTTAGATTAATTACTTAAGAAAAATTTTAATTTAAGGAATTGCATATAATAGTAAAATTACCATTAGGATAATTATATTGTTTATGAATAGGCCTATAAGCCTTAATTTACGACTTGGAGCTTGTTAATTTATATTTTAAAGAGCTTTCTATTTTTTATCATATAGTATGGGTGAATTTTCTTTTCTTTTCCTCTTTTCCTAAATCTTTGGGTAAGAATTAGTACTCGTATATTAAATATGTAATTTTTAGAAAATGTTTTTGATGATAAATTGACAGCCCTTTTAATTTTATATTTATTTGATTTGTCATTCATTGATTGATAAATGAGAGTTTATAGTTGAAATATTAAATAGCAGTGAGTGTTTGCTTATCATATGACAACTATCGCGACAGTGAGGCACTCACGAAGTCCGAAAACTTCGTTATAATTCAAGGAAGAACTATAATGGAATTTGGATTTTATTCCCACTGATATTAAAAACAAACATAGGTGTATTTAAAGGTGCTGATGATATTTTTTTATACATAAAGACGAGTGTTTTATTATATTAATATATGATATTCATATTATTGTGATAGAAATATGAGTGGAAATAGAAATGAAATGTTAATGTCCAAGACAAGATAAAATAAGAAAATCTTTATTATCCACACATTTTTATTTATTCGTCATTAAATAAATTTTTTTCGCGGTAAATGATAGCCAAACCAAATGAAATAAATTTTTCTTCATCTGGGAAGGGATGCGAACCCTTCATCTCAAGCACAAGAAGGCCAGAAATTTGAATATTGAATTCAAGACGATACAAAGCTCTCGGCCTTGGATTGGCTACCAATTCAATTGAAATAAATAGAGACGGTTGTGTTTTGTGCTTGTCTCACCAGGTTATTTTGTGTCGAGATATAGGTCTATTTAGTTTCAGGCAGTACGGTACATTTGAATTTGAAAAATTTATAAACTATTTGTTTATTTATATTTTTGTTACCATTTCTCCTATCTTTACAAGAGTAAAGTGGTCTTTCAATGGCAAAATGAGAATATACATTTCAAAGAGCATCTAAAAAATATTTTTTTTTTTTTAAATTGTAATCAAAATTGTTGGAGCCAGAAAATCGAAAAAACTGGAAAAAGTACATCAGTAAAGTACTCTTTGGCCGATTTTAATTTAAAAGCTTATTTTCACGCCCTAGGGGGGTGCCTAACTTAAATATAAAATTTCAACCTCCTAGCTCAATTCATTCATGCTTTCAAGTGAACACAGACAGCAGCCCCCCCCCCCCCCCCCCCCCCCCCACACACACACACACACACAGACAGACAGACCATGTCGCGAAAATCACATTTTTGAATTCAGGGGACCTCAAAACGTGTATATCGATCAAAATCTCCACATCAAATTTTTGACATGAATCAAATACTTTCGCTCTATATATATTAACATACACAGACCTCGGGGCTTGGTGAAGAGGTTAGCGTGCTAACCTCGTATACCAAACGCCGCGGGTTCGGACCCCAGGCAGTCCGATGATTTTATTTAAGCCAATTGAATACCAAATGGCTTAAATAAGAATGCCTGGACCCCAAATAAATATATATTATACAAATACGAGTATCGTTTAATCTTAAATGGCTTAAGTTGCCGAAAAGACTGTGTATATTAGGGGTATGACTTTTCGACTTTTTTTTTTAAAAGATTTCCTGTATCACGACTCAATGAACTTTTTGCCTATTAATGACTAAAATGACTTTTATTCCATGAAACTATTAAAAAAGGTCATGCACAAACCACTTTGAAATTTTAGGTTGAATAGTCGCAGTCTTGTATAAGCTGGTATATAAGGGAGGTGTTCAAAGCGAGTAATTGAGTTTTAATTAGCTTAATTTGCTTAATTTGGTGTCAATTATAACTTTCAGAACCCTCTAGAAAATCCTGGGGGGGGGGGGGGGGTAAGGGACCCTCTGGGAAGGGGTAAGCCAAAATCATAGCTATAGGCCTATATTTTATTTTTCTAATAAAGATTTAATGATAAATTATATAAATTCTATTTATAAAAGCAAATTTTAGTATTTTTTTTATTATTCTAAATAAAAGCAGGCGTTGATCGGCTGCAGCAAATGTTCGAAGAGAAAGGTACCCCAAACCCAAGTTTATTAGTTGCCAGCTCCATGTGCTAAATCGCCTTCTACGTGTTGTCATGGGCGATGAGCTCCATGGTTTGACTAAATCACCAAACATCCACTACTTCTTTGTTCAGGATTTTATTAGCAATTATAATAAATAGAAAGGAGCCTTCAGCAACGTTAAAACTAAAATTAAGGAAACAGGCGGCTGAAGAGACGACATGAAATTTCTTTACCACCTCACTCGTGACTTCTGTCACTTCACTGAGAGGAATGAAATCCCCTTCGTGAAGTTTCAACAAATTCGAAATATCAGCAATGTATGCTGGACCTCTCGTGCCATTCTAGCCCTTCTTTCGTTTATACTGATGCCTGAAATCCGCAAAAGGTTGTGCAAAATTCGTCCATTCATTTCTTACTAATGGGCTAATCATTAAATCAGCAGCCAATGCTTTCACGTTCAAGATTTTGATGAACTATCTGCAGCTCTGAATCAGCAGGGCTCAATTGCTTGAAAACCCACTGGAAAACAGATGAATTTCCAATCAACATTGCCCTAAACAACCAATGTTGTGAGAGTGCGGTGCAATCAAAGATATGGAAGAAATCTACTAAGACTCCTCCCTCAACAATGACAACCCCCCCACTGAGATTCATCCTCAACAATGACCTTATCTAGAATATTTGACTTCCTTGTGTCTCTAATGACCCTATATAAGTGAGTCAAAAGCTTTTGTTCAATTTTGTATCTATTTAGAGTGACTTCAAAAAATTGGCAAAAAAATCTGATATATAAAATTTTCAAATCATTTTGTGCGTGTCGTTTAGTCTTAAATGGCCTTGTAAAGTTGCCGAAAGTACCCCTGTGTATATGTGTGTGTAAATGCGAGTGGGAATGAGAAAAAAGTGTGAATGTTTAAAAAAAAAAAAAAATACAGCATATAGAGGGAAGAGAAAGTAATATATTATTTTAAACAAAGAAAGCGGAATACATTTCAATAAAATTGGAAAAAAAAATACCTACCTCTCCCTTCCCTTTGAAACCAAGAAAAGTTATAATTTTTACGAGCTAATTTAAAGTTGGATGGAAAAAGACAGGAAAATTTATAAGGGAAAAAAGACTATATTTCCACAGTGTCATTTTAAAGAAATATTTTAAATGTAGGTCTAAAAGTGGTAGTAAATATAGAGTGGGAAAAAGGGAGGCAGAATAGCCATGAAGTTAGTTCAATTTTCAAATATATGCTTGAAATAATTGGACCAAATGGAAGAAGTGTATCTTCATTATTTTTAGAGAATGAAATTAAGCTAGATTTTGTCTTTGGGATACTTAAGGATTTTACTGAGGTATAATACTTTTAGTCTTTCCTGTCTTTGCGAAATCTCGAGAACTAGTAGACTACTTTACTGATGTACTTTTTAGTTTTTCAAATTTTCTCAAAAATTCGCTCTGATTTATTTCAAATTTTAAATACAAAATGAAATTAAGCTAGATTTTGTCTTTGGGATACTTCAAGGATTTTACTGAGGTATAATACTTTTTTAGTCTTTCCTGTCTTTGCGAAATCTCGAGAACTAGCAGACTACTTTACTGATGTACTTTTTTAGTTTTTCAAATTTTCTCAAAAATTCGCTCAGATTTATTTCAAATTTTAAATACAAAATGAAATTAAGCTAGATTTTGTCTTTGGGATACTTCAAGGATTTTACTGAGGTATAATACTTTTTGTCTTTTTCCAATTTTATCAATAGAAGAAACCACCGAGTTCTAGCTCGGTCATCACGGAACTTTTATTTAACCAATCAAGCTACTGAAGAAGTTTTTTCGAAGTTACCGGGTGCTGAATAAGTTATTTTTATAAATTTCAATTTTTTTAAAGAAAATAAATTTATATATGAATTTTGTAAATTTAATAGAACAAACGAAATTTTTTTATAATTATCTTGTATATGTATTTAAAATTATAGGCTATAGTTGATGTAAATTAAATATCAAATAAAATCACAGGTTCCTTAATTGTTGCTAATTTTTACGCAATTTTTCTTTAAATAATGCTTACTTTCCCTCGCTTATTAATTTTTAATTGATTTTCTTGTAATCATTAAATAAACAATAATAATAAACTAGTATAATTAATCATTTATAAATGAAATTGTAAAAAGTTAAATATTTTAATAGATTTAGTCGAAACTATTACACAAGAAAGTTTATTTAACACCCTTTTCATTAAATGCTAATTATTTGCTAATAAAATTGCTAATTATTATATTTAAATAAATAAAACAAGATATTAAAATAGCGTTTATGTTATAGGAAACATGGGCGTACCCAGTGGGGGGAGCAGCTTCCCCCCCCTAGAAGCAAAAAAAAAAATTAAATGTTTATAAAGTGATGAAACGAAACAAAATTGGTGGATGGCGAAGGGGAATGATTCTTTTTGTTAGGACTCGAGGGTTTTTAGGTCTTTAATTCGAAGGCTTTTCCCCTCTATATAAAAAATAGCTATGTCACAATCTGGACGACCATGATCTGACCATGCCCCCCCCTAGATTTGATCTGGGTACGCCCATGATAGGAAATATTTATCAATTGATTTAATTATAAGTTTAAAAAAAAATGTATGAAAAAATCCTAATTATAAAAAAATCTGGTATGACGGTCGCATAGCCCCCAACTTTCTTTTAACTTTGATAATCGAAAGTTGTGTTCTGTGCTTGTCACACCAGATTTTTTGTGTCGGCATATAGACTATTTAGTTTCCGCCGATATACTAAAATTCCAGATGAAATAAAATTTATAAATAAAGAGACACTAAAAATAATTGTTTTTTGAATTTTAATCAAAATCGTTAGAAGCGAATTTTGAGAAAATAGAAAAAACTGAAAAATTACATTAGTAAAACGTGTATATTCATCAAAATCTCGACTTCGAATTTTTGACATGAATCCAATAGGCTATTTTCTCTCTACTATATATTAATATACACGTTTAGAGGTAAGAGAAAGTAAAAAATATTGGAAATGTTTTTCAAATGAAATTCCCTCCTTAAATGTATTTTGGCACTCTCGGAGGTCTTATCCTCGTTCTTAAAAGAATGCCTTGAATAAAATCCTTCGTGAAAAGTATTTTTTCCTTCATATATATAAAAAATAGGAAATCAAATGAAAAAAATATTTATATTATAAAAATTAGGATTTATTATTTTTTGCCATTTAATCATTTTTAATTTATAGTGAATCAAGGACTTTTCTGTCAAATATGCATTGATATATCAATCAGGTATGAATTCAAAAAAAATAATCGCTTGACAGGTTATACTCTAGTTTTTTTGTTTTTTTTTTTTAAACATTCACACTTTTTTCTCATTCGCACTCACACTCACACACACATTCACACGGTCTTTTCGGCAACTTAGGCCATTTAAGACTTTAAACGATATCCGTTTTGATAATATACACATATTAGGGGTCCAGGCATTCTTATTTAAGCCATTTGGTATCCAAATGGCTTAAATAAAATCATCGGACTGCCCGGGGTCCGAACCCGCGACGTTTGGTAAACGAGGTTAGTACGCTAACCTCTACACCAAACCCCGAGGGCATACTCTAGTTAGAAAAGAATTTAAACATGAAAGGGAATTTTTTTTGTTGAAATTTTTTTTTTCTAATTTGTTCAAAGTTTTGAACAGCAACCAGAAAAAAATAAATTTGCGAAAAATGCTTTTATTTAAATTGAACTAAAGAGAGAAAAATAATTTCTTTTTTGTTGTTTAATTTGTGCAATATTTATGACTTAAAATAAAAGCGTCGAGCGCGCATTGATTGCCTAAGGAATTGTCTATTCTTAGACCCTCAGAATCCCTTCGGAGCTCCCCACGCTTTTATTTTAAGTCATAAATATTCTACAATTTTAACAACAAAAATGTCGACGCAAAACAAAAAAAAAAAAAAAAAAAATTATTTGTATTTTAAAAGTCTAAAAACAAAAAAATTCACATTATTTATTGATTAATCGAAACTCAAGGAAAAATCTATTATAGTAATTAAGGGTTAAAGTAAATATTAAGAAATACATTAACATAAAATGAATTATTATAATTTAAGGGTTTTCTTAAGCAATTGCAATCTCCTCTGGTATTTTAATTAAAAATAAAATTTATTTTCATGAAATAACCTTTTACTTATTATTTATCTCTGTCATTTTTTCCATTTTATTTGAACTTTTAGGAATTTTAATAAAATAATTGAAGAATCTCTTCCATTCATTGTCAATGTAAAAAAAGTAAAGTGGACTCGAGTATAATGACGTCACTAATGGCAAAATAAGAATGGTTAACTAGCCTCCATCAAACAAAACACTCATTTATTAAAATAATTTATAAATGATCAAACAATAAATTTGAAAGTAAATGTTAATGTGTTCATCTTAATCCGGTTAATTATAGAAGAATCTTTGATCCCTCACGATCGCTAGATAAATGAATAACCGATTCTCTTGCTAAATATGTATATATTTTATTTTAATCGCCAATTAATGTAGGGATATTTGTAATTCAGTAGTTAAGACCAAATGTATAATTAATAATGCCATGCCAAAGTGATTGGTTAATAGCTTAAGGTAAAATTTAAGAAATATTTGATTGCTTTATTTCATAGTATTAAAATGTCAATACAGAAAATATCATCAGTCTATACAATTGTACTTTGAAATGTGATGTGTGAAGGATATTTATTTACTCTTGATGAAGATAATTAAATTTTGGACCTCATTTATTTCTTTTCAAGTACCCACATCAGAATGGAATTACTTGAATAATAATCTTTTTTTGAATTGGATTTCACTAATCCTCATTGGTCATCCGTCACGGTATTTCCTTGAAATTATATTTATTTTTTAATCTTATCCATCATTCATTGATTGGGGTTCGACGTAAAAAACTCTTGATCTAAGTTTTGGTGATAGAAGAAAAAAAATTGGCATATGGAGGTCTAACAAAAATAGCAACCTTGTCTCGGGTAACTTGTGACCGCTAGCAGAATGAAATTCTTTCTGGCAACTATTACCAAGTGCCGAATTCGGGAAGGAAAGTCCCTCAGAAGGGCTCTCTGATTTTAAATTTCTTTTTTCAAAATAACTGAATTGTTCGAGATGATCAATTACACTTTTGAAAGGAAGTTTACTCGAAATAGCTTTTGGTGTTGTAAGGCACAAAGTAAAAACAATATTTTGTTTTTAGCTGGAATTTCTGTACAGAATTACAGTTTCGGAGATTCTTTAACTCCATCTGATGATTTCTTTTTTAGGGCTTTCTCAAGGAATGAATGATGATATAGGACTATTTATATTTTATAATAAATTTAAAATCAAAATAACATAAATTCATCCCTTAGAGCAGGGATGGCGAACCAATGGCAAGGGACTTAATATTTTGGGCACGCCACCAATCAAAACTATTTGCATTTTATTTGTTAGTTCAAAATAACAAAGTTTTGAATTGTTAGTACCTATTTGGACCCTGTTACGCATTAGTGTGTCAAGCGCCACCTACCGAGTTTTGAGAAAATTAACATTAAAGTTTTTTGTTTTCATTGGATTATATGGACCCTGTTATGCATTAGTGTGTCAAACGCCAAAAAATTAAAAATTGAGTTAAGCACGGAATATTGTTTAAAATGCTATAATTAATAGTATTTTTTATGAAATATGTCCTAAAAAAATTTATATTTAATGTTACTTGCACATTTGACAAAAAAAAATTATATATAATTATGAAAACAAAAAACTTTAATGTTAATTTTCTCAAAACTCGGTAGCTGGCGCTAGACACACTAATGCGTAACAGGGTCCATATATAATTTTTTTTGTCAATTGTGCAAGTAACATTAAATATAAATTTTTTCAGGACATATTTCATAAAAAATACTATTAATTATAGCATTTGAAACAATATTCCGTGCTTAACTCAATTTTTAATTTTTTGGCCTTTGACACACTAATGCATAACAGGGTTCATTTAGTTTTAATATTTCCCAATAATCTGTCAAAATTATTTGATGGCACGTCTATGGCAGTGGCGTCATTTCAACTTTTCTTAGGGGGCAAACTTTTTTTTATTCAAATTTACTTACAAATAGGTATTCAAATTTGTCCAAAATATATTTAATTTAATTAATTGTTTAATTTTGTACCCAAATGACGTCACTGGTCTGTGGTCTTATTAAACATTTTTTAGAAAAAATGGCACGTTGACCAATAAAGGTTCGCCACTCATGCCTTAGAGTCTATTTTTTTCTCCCCTGAGGAAATTAACACTCCCTTTCCGCCACTGCTATGTTATGGTAGCTACTCTACTCTTATTCAAAGAACAGCTATGAGTGAGAGTAAAATAGAACGAAAGAAAACGTGAATAAGTTGGCCCAAGATTAGTTAGATTTGTATATATAGGTAAAACATTCTCATATTCTAAAATTAAAACAGATTAAGAATTCTTTGTTTAAGACCCGGCTTCCCGAAAAAATATTTCCATTACGATATTGATTATACAGAGGTGGAAATTTTGTAACACCTTATTATACTTTATAATTTCATAACTAATTAGTCAAATTAGTAAGCATAGGGCCTTCTTAAAAAAATTCGGGAATGACTCCTTAAGAGCGCCTTACATGAATCAATAATAATGACATTTATCATAATCACATGCTTGTTAATGTAATTCTGATAAAGTAGTGTCATTATTATTGAACCGTGTAAGGGGCCCTTTACTCAAAAAAAGGCAGAGTACTACTTAAGTCAAGGGCGGATACAAGGGGGGGGGGGGGGGGGTAAAGGGGGTAATTACCCCCCCCCCAGATTTGAAAAAAATACTTTTTTTCGAAAGAAAATTTATTTTTAATGTAAAACTTTAAAAATTAATACTTAAAAATTTGATTTGTATTTATATTCTGGCAAACAAGTACAGAATGCGCCTTTAAATTACCGAAATTAAGGAAAAATAGTGTGCTGTGCGTCGAATCACACCAGATTATCCCCCCCGAATTAGGCTATTGTCTACCAGTATACCAAATTTCATTGATCTGGTTGCTTGCTTTTTTAAGTAATCGTATTCATACACGCACGCACAGATATGAAATGGTGTTTTTGAACTCAGAGAGGTCTATAACGTTGAAAATCGTCAAATTTTTTGATACGATATGTAAAAATCTAAAAAAAAAAAGAATAAATATCATTACTATATATAAAGCGCTAGCCGCTGACTTCCTGTCCCTGTGTGTATGTGCCTATCAGGACGTTGATTGGCCATAATAAAAGCAAGTTGAGTCAAAGAGGAAAATTTAAAACTAAGTCACAGAGGGAAATTTAAAACCCTAAAATTTTGCAATTGCTCGCCGAAGGGGGGCTTTTCCACTTGTATTTATATAATTACCTAAAGAGAAGGAATATGGAATTGAATACAAAATAAAATATTCATAGGTCAATGGCCTTTACAGCTCTAATTTATTTTAGTCTAAGAAAATGCAAGTAGTCATCACCTTTGTCTGAGATGTGAGTAAGCAAATCGCCGCGAGAATTTTACGGTTAGTTATTTCTTTGAACTTGGATTAAAATTTTAATCCCAGTCACGCATATTATACGTGTATTTACGCAAGCTATATATTTGCCAGGACTTGAGAGCAAAAGCCTTTCTATAAATTTTGTAGTAACCAATGAATGCTCATGTATTTGGTATCTTAATTTATAAATTTATTATTCAGGTAGGATGTATAAAAAAAGTTAGGAATGGATTTGGGTTTTAAAATACTTAAATGATTTATATCTGACTGGAAAGTAATTCAGAAGGAACTTTAAACCTGGCAATCATAAACCTTAATAGAGCTTAAATTTGCAATATTTAATTTTTAGCGCATCTTGATTCCATTAGAAAGAAACAGTCTAACTATTTCTAAAATAGAAGATCATCTAAATACATGTATTAATGACCAGTCCAGGTAGTAATTTATGGAAGGCACTTGGGACATCCCGAAGATGAGAGAGAGCCTGTTGTCAGTGTTGTGTATTAGATACACAAGTTTTGATGTTTATTTTGAATTGTGTTTGTATTAGTAAGGAACGTTTAATAAATGTCACACAGTAGGTAGAGTAGCCAGGATTTCGGTATGGAGGGGGGGGGGGGGGCAAAGTCTAAGGAACCCTCGCCCCCCAACATTTTTCTTTCTATTATGCAAAATAATAATTATAAAATAAAATAAAAAATCTGGTGTGAGTGATCGCATAAAATACAATCGTCTCTTAAATAATTAGTATTATGTAGCGGTATAGTGAGGGACCCACCCATGCCTAAAGTAAATTAGCTAAGAGGTTGAAATTTTTTTAGTTTTTTTTTTTTTTTTTTTTTATTTTCTCGATTTTGATTAAAATTTATAAATCAATTATTTTTTAGATTAATAAGAGGGTAAAAATGAGAAATGCAGCTAAGGTTATTTCTTTATTTGGTTAATTCACACAGTTGACGTTTCGGTTCCGTGTTTGAACCATCTTCAGAGCTGGTGAAAAGTCATTATTATTATTATATAAGAATTTTTCAACAATGTATAAAATCCACTAACAATTGTAAGACACTTTCATAATGACTTTTCGCCAGCTCTGAAGAAGGTTCAAACACGGAACTGAAACGTCAGCTGTGTGAATTAACCAAATAAAGAAATAACTTTAGCTGCACTTCTCATTCTTACCCTCTTATTAATATTTTTTAGATGCTCTTTAAAATGTAGCTATATTTTTGTACAGAATTTGTTTGAAAAACACTCTACTCTTGTACTTCATTGGAAAGATAGTAGAAATGGTTGCCCCATTGTAAGGACCACTAACTGTAAGTAATGTTTTTATCCTTGATCGAATTATTTGTTTGAGATGTGACTTTGTATATAAAATTCTGAAGAGAGAATCATTTCGACGCAAGGGCGGATCCAGAGGTGTTTCTCGGGGGGGGGGGGGGGGATAATCTGGTGTGACCCGTCGCATAGCACACAATTTTTTCTTGATTTCGGTAATTTAAAGACGCATTCTGTACTTGTTTGCCAGAATATAAATACAAATCAAATTTTTAAGTATTAATTTTTAAAATTTTACATTAAAAATAATTTTTTTTTTTTTCGAAAAAAAGGTATTTTTTCAAATCTCGGAGGGGAGGGGGTAATTACCCCCTTTACCCCTCCCCCTTGTATCCGCCCTTGTTTCGACGCGGAAACGTTTGTATATAGCGAAAGGAGTGATCCTAAACAAATTGTTCTGCGCCTTATCTTAAATCCATCTCATATTGAAGTACGTAAGTATGTAGAAGTAAAATCCATTTATGGCTTCAGGCGATACATGAATCTTAAAATTACGGAAAAAATTTTCAACAAATTCTGAGAGATGAAATTTTTGTCAAATTTTGTACAATGTTACGTGATTTTTTTCAAAATATCGCACTATCTATTTCATGGCTAGAGCGGGAAAATTCTGTGCTCCCATCTATGTTCCAATTTCTAAACTATTTTCATCACGTGACAAATATGGACAAGTGACAGTCAAATGGTAAACTAACCTAACCTACTTGCAAAATCACTAATTTTTATAAAGTTAAAAAAAAAATATAAATAAACTTTAAAAATGCGGTTAACACATATACTTTTTAAACAGAATTTAAAAAGAATGTTCGATAATAATTGGGAAGTGGTAAAAAACATGAAAGTTCTAAATAAAAACTTTGTGGAGAATCTTCAAAGTCGAGGTTATGAAATTGAAGAAGCGACTGAACTTTTTAAAGAAAAAGATATTTTTTATCAATTATAGTAAGTAAAAATATATTTACTTCAATTATAGTATTTTTTAAATCAATTTTTTGATGTTATCTTTTTATCTTTAAAACGATATATCATACAATTCATTTACACTTGACAATAATAATTCTAGCAATTTTTTTCTTTTAAACATTAATTAATTAAATTTTTTAACAGCATCATTTATGTGAATGAGTGAGATTGAATTGATTGGATACCCTTGTACACTTTAATCTCTATCTTTACACCCCCAGCCATACTTATAATTAATTATATGTTTAATTTTTAATTCATTTTTTCTTCTTTTAGTCCAGAAAAAATTCCCATTGAAACTGTGGAAGAAAAAAAGCCACGAATGCTCACAATTGGAGATAATGATTTACTTGTACTTGGGTTAAATCAAGCCAAAATATTAACCAACACTTTAGAAATGCCAAATGGATTACCTTCATCTATGCAAGAACTAATAGCAAAGGATTTATCTCCTGATATAATTAATATATTAAAAAGGTTCAAACCTTTTATTATTTTTGATTGATATTTCAGCAATTTTATTAAGAATTTTTATTTTTAAATAAAAATTCTGCATTTCCCTTGTGGGGATATTGTTTCAAATATTTGTAAAAATAATTAGTAAACAATTACAAAGCTAGAATATTTGCCTATTAAAGTTGATCTTTTTATATTCTAAATCATTTTGATGTTAAATCTTTCTCAAAATATTTTATTGATTTTGAATTTGATTAATTTATCTGTCACTAATACAAATCTTTTTCAGATATGTATTGAATTCCAATGTTTTTTATTATCTACAAGAAAAATTGCCTCCATATAAAGATCCAGTTCGATTTTTTTGGAATTACCCCGTTAAATATGGAATAAATGAGATTAGAAAATGGTAAATAAGCATAATTTTAATTTTGATATTATCGATATGATTTTATACATTTTTTTTTTTTTTAAATTTTTAGCGAGTTACTTTTACCAAAACTTTTACAACTTTGTGAGTCCAGAAGCACTCGTCATCAAGATCCAAAGAATGGATGTACTTTAGTAAAAGATACCAATGTTATAACAACATTTGAGTATGAACAGTCAGAGACTATTATTATGGACTTTAAAGCAGAATTACTTATGTTTACTGCACGTCCATTACCAGCGATCGCCACGACTGAAGAGTTAGCATTTAGTCAAAATACACCTCTTCCTCTTTTAGATCCACTTCATCCACATATTTCAGTTCTTTTAAAAGAACTGCCAAATACGCTAGAATTCTTCCGTAATTATAAAATCTTTATTTATTGTTAATTTCAAATCTAATCTGAATTTTTCTATTTTATAGCTGTTTCTAACAAATGTCATCATCCACATTTACATACAGCTATATTATTTCATGATCCTATTCAAGTTAAGAATCTCTCTGATTTAGAGGTCAAAGAAGAGCAAATTTTAGGAAGAACTCTGATAAAAACCTTTGCATTGGCGAAGGCTCAGGCTAAACAGAGATATGGAGTGAGTCGATTTTCTATTAATTTATATTAAATTATATTGTTAAGTCCAAAAAAATTATTCGTCTTTATACACCAATGAAAGCCATACATATTTATAAAGGTAAACATTGTGGTTCATCAGATTTATGATACATATTTATATTTGAGGCTTGTTTTAATTGCTGGAAAGCCACAGTCCAAATAACATCTCTCTTGATCAAGACTTCCATCGATGCGATGATGTCTCCTCAACTTCCTCCACATTTGTTGCCGCGCCGGTGACTTGCCAGGCCAGCCTTTGACCGGAATGTTCTACCGCAGAGTGTACATGGACATTGGAAAGGATTGCTCTGGGCTTGCGGTGCAGGTTGCGTTTTACTGGAATGTGTGTCTGGTGACGGTGTTTGGTTGGGTTGTGGGAGAACAGCAGGAGTTTGACGTCGTGAACATCTCTCTTACTAACATGGTAACAGGATGAGATCTCGATTTTGACTTGGTGATCTCAATCTGACTTGAAAATAGCTCCAAAAAAAAGTGCCAAAACGTTGAATAGTAGTTTAGTATCTATTAAATCATGAATTCCAGAGTAGTACAGTGCTTCTCATGATACAGTAGTACAGTACTGCTCTGGAATTCACGATTTAATAGATTCTAAGGCATAAAACCAAGAAAGTGAAATGTGGGTTAGGCCGTTCCGGCTCTGATGGCCTCATATACGTACATATAATTATAAACGTTACAAAATTACAGAGAAAGAGGAAATTATCATAGTGGCGAAAGTTCGAAAATTAAATTTTTGAGTTAAGCCTAGCAAACGTTGTTAAAACGTCTTCTTTTGAGTGCCAAAGTGGCGAAAATATATTTCCATTCTTTGCTATTGATTCTGGCCTATTCGTTTGTTGCGCAGCTATTTAAATATATATGTTTATAAAAGCCTTTCGCGAATTGTTGAATTTCGGACTTTCTCAGCAGGCGAAGGAAAAGGTATATACTTAGGAAGTAATAAATAAAAATAATTTTTTCAGGATTGGCTATTATAACTAATTTATATACAGTATTCTAATTCTAATATTCTAATTGTTAATATAAGAAAGTCAAAACACCAGGAAAACAATATTTGATTGAAAAAAGATCCCTCCCCATTTAGTTTCGCCTCTGGACTGGTTAAACGATTAAATTAATATTTCATTATTATTTATACTACTATTAATATGCATTCACTGTGAAATAGGTATTTTATTGATTAATAATTTATATCTTATTTTTCAGATGGATGTTCAAGATTTGCCAGAACCAATCGTTATTCAATCCGTACTTACAGACAGCAGATTATTTCATTTTATGGTATTTCAACTAAATACCCTTAATGTTCGCGATTCAAACAAAAAAAATATTTTTTGGCATACGCCTCGGATTCCATTTTATTCCCAGTGCGGATATGTAAAAGCAGTCCCAACACTAGAGAATTTTGATTTTAAAGTATTTAATATCTTATCAATGTTTTATAATCAAGATATTCACTTGTAGATCTTTGTTTTTTTTTTTTTTTTTAATTAAAAGTTTGTAGATATATTCAAATGTATTTTTTTTATTATAGAAAATACCTTAGGCTACACTTTTTAAATTTATCACCTAATACATAATATTAAGCAAGGAAGGGTAAAAGCAGCAAAAATAAAAATACTTTTCAGTGTAAGCATTTAACTTGTTATAATAATATAGTAACAATGTATATGATTTACTTGACTACCCCTTAACCCGAGCAATTACAGTCAAGAGCGGCGGAAGTTAATATATACTACAAACCCCTAAATGGACTCAGCAGCTGAGAGGAAAAATATGAAACAAAGCTGAGTAGCATACTCATAAATAAATAATCGAAACGTCTCCGAAAAAAAGCATTTAGAGTATTTTAATTTTTTATTACCGCTGCCCTTGGTCCTTTTACTTGGTCTTCACAGCCACCCCTTCTAATCAAGGGCGGATATAAGGGGGGGGGGGGGGGTAAAGGGGGTAATTACCCCACCCCAACGAAATTTGAGAACATTTTTTTTTTTAATTAAATTTTCTTTTTAATATAAAATATTAAAACTTAATACTTAAACATTTTATTTGTATATACTGAATATTCTGGTAAACAAGACAGAATGCATCTTTAAATTACCGAAAATAAGAAAAAATTGGGTGGTGTGCGACCAGTCACCACCCCCCCCCCTCCCCCAGAAAAACTCCTCTGGATCCGCTCTTGCTTCTACTTAATTTATAATATTATCTTAATAGCGAAATATAACATATAGCGTAACTTTTCGATTTGGATTTTATTTCAAGTGTCATCATTAGGCCCTTGATTGTCAAGAATTGAGATATAAATAAAGACGTTTAAAATGATTTTGGCATTTATTTGATATTTTTTAGAGAGTTAACCAACTTATAAATGTCAATATGATCTTTAATTTGTCTTTATATCTGACAATCAGTTTGATGAGGCCTGTATCAATATCAATGTTGATGAGGAGAAAGTTGTTTTTTAATTGACTCATTTGACTTCGCTGTTGCTTAATATCTCTTTATTTAATTAATAGTCTTTGAATTTTAAATTATTTAATAGGTGGTTGTTAATATAATAATTAAACTAAACTTAAAATTAATTTGAATATTGCTAAAGGCGGATATCCAGTTGATGCATTTGCTGGTATCTCAGATGCACCGAAATCAGAATTTTTTGAGTAACAGTCATGAGTATACCGCTTAAATTGAAAAACTCTGAACAGATAATCCATTTTTACTTTCTCTTATCTATATGTTAATATATAGAGAGAAAGTATTGGATTCATGTCAAAAATTCGATGTCGAGAATTTGATGGATATACACGTTATGAGGTCCCCTGAATCCAAAAAAAGTGGTTTTCGCAACATGGTATATCTGTTTTATATTTAAGTTAGGTACCCTCCTGAGGTTTGAAAATAAGTTTTTGAACAAAATCGACCTAAGAATACTAGTACTTTACTGATTTACTTTTTCAGTTTTTTTTTTTTCTATTTTCTCAAAATTCATAAATCAATTATTTTTTAGATGTCTATATTTTTAAATTGTTGAGTTTGATGGCTTTAGATATTCAAATTAGGAGAGGACGGGAGCCTTCCCGCGACACAGCAGCCAGATAAAATAAAAAACGTTATATTCTGTCGCCGACGTTTCGAGCGCTAGTCGCACTCATCTTCAGGGCAAGCAGAATTGTCAAAAATAAGTACAGGTGGTGTGGTACTGTATTTTATTATCATGCATAAACATGTCAGTACAATTTTTCATCGTTATAAAAAGTGCAATGAACAAGAAACCTTTCAACAACTAACTATGCGACTGGAACAGCAAGTGACAATTATGCTTGCCCTGAAGATGAGTGCGACTAGCGCTCGAAACGTCTGCGACAGAATATAACGTTTTTTATTTTACCTGGCTGCTGTGTCCCGGGAAGGCTCCCGCCCTCTCCTAATTTCTATATTTTTATTTTGCACTGAAATTGTATGAAGCACACTCTACTCTTGTACTTCATTCGAAAGATACAAGAAATGGTTACCATGGTAACAAAATATAAAGTCACACCAGGCAAAAAATCCCCCTCCCCAGAATCAAAGAGGGAAATTTAAAACTTTAAGTCCGAGAGGGGAATTTAAAACAAAATTTTGCAATTGTTCGCCGAAGGCAGAGCAAGGGAGTCCAGGGGCCGCAGCCCTCTGGCTAGAGGTAGAGCCCGCAGAAAGGGGACTTTTCCACTTGTATGATTATAATCCAAATTATTTTATAAAAATCGTAAAAGTATTTTTTTTATTGTTTAACTGGCAAGAAATAAATAAAAAACTTTATTTACAAATACTAAATTTGAGTAATTGTTTCGATACGCCGCAGTTACTTCATCATTCACTTGTGGACGGTGAGTTACCGTCGCGGCGTATCGAAGTTCTGCTAGAAATAACCGTCATCCCAAAATCCAAAGTTTTTTTTTTTTTTTTTTTTTTTTTTCTCAGGGCCTGTCCGTGTTGCCACCCCAGATACACCTCAGCCTAAGTGGCTTATTGTGCTAAAATCCAAAGTTTTGTATAATTGTTCTTTATTAAAAAAAAAAAAAAAAAATTATTTAAAATCTGGTTTATTATGGGATCAAGATATAGTATAATATTAACATAAGGAAGGTTTTTGATTCGATACATGTTTAATTTCCTTCCTTGCCGGTGATTTCCCACAATTCTTGGAGTTATTGCAAAGATTGCAACCTTGGCAATTGTTGGGACCTTCATGAGTGCATCCGCCTGCTCCACAACCACAACCTCCACAACCTTTAAAGTGTCTGCGCATCTTTTCTAAACGGTTGTAGGCGGCACAAGTTTCACAGTTGGGTGTTTCGCAAAGGAAGTCGGAAGCACTCGCGCCGTTGCCTTCACAGTCCTCACTGATAACAAGTTAAATGTTAATTTATTTTCTAAGTGATCCAAAAGAACAAAATTTTGATCTTTTTTTTTCTCAACTTTCGAGGGCCATTTCCACCTCCCTTCTCGTTAGATGTTGAGAAACCCTTTTATTTTATTTTTTCTGAATCCACTATAATTTTAAGTCATTTATTTGATCTATTTCCATTTTTTAATCTAAATTAGAGAGATTCGTAACAGATCTAGACATCACAAATACTTAATAATTATTAAAAATTGATTATTTTTACACCAAAATAAAGGCTTTGTTATCTTAAACGATAGCTATATAGTCTTGGAGCATTGTTTTAAAAACCACCTTTTTCAAAACAAACTCCTATTATTCAGTGTTCGCTCTGTTATTATAATTAAAATGTTTATTTTTCTATATTTTCAAACATACTAATGTTTACAGGGCCGCAGACAGACTTGACGGGCCCCGGGGGTACTTACTAATACGGCCCCCCCCCCCCAAAAAAAAAAAACAGTTTTTTTTGTATGTAAAAGGCTATTGTGGCCTTCATGGCAACAATTTTTTACAAAGTTTTTGACACAACTTTTGAAATAGTTATACATAGCTTACAATATTTATTTAAATAAAGTTATTTAAAAATTTTTCAAAATTTCCTAAACAAAGAGTTACAATTATTTATCGAGGCCAGATCCGGACAGAGGATTTCCGGGGGAATCTGAGGGTATGGAAAATTTTTTGAAAAATAGCCACTGAAATCTGCGTTTTTAGCTATCCTGAGTCTTGAAAAAGATCAAACTTGATTGAGCTTGAAGGGCCCGGGCCTGAGGAAAAAAAAATTCAAGAAAATGATTTTTTTTTAATTGAAATTTTAAGATTTGAGCTTAAAGGGCCCGGGCCCCCTGAGTATAAAAATTTCAAGAAAATGATTTTTTTTTTTAATTGAAATTTTAACCATGAAAATTATTTTTTATTAGAATTTTAAGGTGGGAGCGCAATGTGCCCGGGCCCCCTCGGAGGGCCCGGGCCCCGGGGATATAGCCCCCCTGCCCCCCCTGTCTGCGGCCCTGAATGTTTAGTTTCCTCCAGTGCCATCGGGTTTTGATAATCAGTGGGAGAGCTCAAACTCATATTTCACAATCAGGAAGGGGGAAAAATAAAATTTATAAAATTGATCCTCCAAAAATTAAGTTTTTAGAGTTTATGAATGTTTTTTTTTTAATCTTGTGGTCATTGGGCTAGTTTTAGGATTAAGAACATTTCATGTAAAACTAATGATTTAATAGGAAATTTATCAAAAATTATGCGAATCCCCATGGTTTTTCGAAACTTTTTTTTACCCTTCCTCTCTCTTCTGAATGGGTAGCTGAACATCCCTCAAAAAGACTTTCAAGTGTGTTTGAGGATTCGCGCAGGGGCGGATTAAAGGGGGGGAGGGGCGAACGCCCCCCCTCCCCCCGAGAAGAAATTCAAAAAGTTATAAAAACTAGTAATCTAAAGAAATTATGATTTCCGCTCTTTAATTTCAATTGAATTTGTTATCAAACACTTTAAATAAATAGGAAAGGGGTCTAAATGGCCATAGATGCCGACAAAGTCCTTAAATAAATAAAAAAAAACCCCCCCCCCCCCCCCGACAAAATTGCGTTAATCCGCCCCTGGACTCGCAGCACTCGGCATCCTTGGATACCAGTGTTTTGAAGCAAAGATAGAGAGATCTCAAAAAAAGAATAGGACCCATTAAACAGAAAGAAAAAATCAAAAATTAGTCTTAAAAAAAAATTTCGAAAAGCAGAATGAGTATAGAATATTTGAGAAGTAATTAAAATGCCGGCGGGCCTGGCAAGAAGAAGGAACAACAGCCACCAAGATCATCATTGTTAAGCAACGCCAAGTGGTGCTAAAAATCGGGATATGTGGCCCCCGAAAAACAAGACCATTCAACGCCCGCCGGAAGCCATCGATACATGTATTAAATAAATAATCAATAAATTTATAGAAGTCAAATGGTCTCTGCAGCCGAAATGACTTTAATTAAAAAAAAAAAAAAAGTAAAAAAATGCTTCTCCAGCCAAAAAATTTGGTAAAATTTTCTGACAACAAATCCAAAAAAAAATTCTTTCGAAGTAATAATATATTGACAACACTCTAAATTTATCTATTTATTAATATTATGAGGAGGCGATTAGCCGAGGGGATAAAGCAGTTAAGCTTATAATCCTGAGTTGAAGACAACTCGAGTTCAAATCCACCTCATAGCAATAAATTATCCAACTCTATTTGAGATGCCTCCTCCTGAGGAAGGAAACGGGAACCCACCTCAGTATCATTCCTATGAAAGTTACTTTTCAGAGTAACCACAATGTGTCAGGGCTGACACTAATGACTGAGAGTATTAATATAACAAGTAAATAAATTTCAGCCAGTATAAATAATTTTAGACGTCTTAGAAACCCTAATATTGTAATAAAGATGATGCGACATTGACAAAAGTTTGTAAATATTTTGTCTGCCACCACCAAATTAAAGAGATCAAATGAGATCAGGCTTAGGAAATTTTCTAACTGTAGTTAGAAAAATTTTAAATAAAAAAAACAAAAAAATAAATAATTAAATAAAAGACATATAATAACCAGAGAGCAGAGGCGAGCTTAGGGGTGTCGACCCTCGGTTTGTTGCACATATCTTTCATAATCAGAGGATTATGAGAAGTTTGAATTGAAGCCGAAAACACCTGAGCAGGATTAGCTTGTTTATTATTCCTGTGATTTTTTTTCTTCTTTGGGCACATCATTGGGGAACACTTTTCCATTTGGTTGAAACTTGTTTTCGACATTTTCGACACAGGGAAGTCTTTTATAGACATTGATCTGAAACAAAAAGAAATATTTTTAATTCAGTTAAAAAAAAAACTTTCACCTTCTCGTAAACAATGCTGATTTAAAACAAAACTTTTCTTATTTGATATATGAATGAATTCGGTGACCCAAAAACAGTAAAAAGCAAAAGGGATTCGTTCATCTTTTCGAAAACAAAACAATTTACCTTTATAAAAATATATATTTTCTCTTATAAATTTTTTACATTTTCTTTTTTTAAGAGCACTCTAATAAAATTCCAAAGAGAGGGGGTGCTCGTATATAGTCGTTAAAGGCTAGCCAAATAAAAAAAATCTGGTATGAATGACCTCACAGAACACAATTTTTTTCTTACCTTGTGATGTACAGTGAGCGCCACAATTAAGTCCCCATCTGATAGCTTTAGCCTTAAATATATGGTATAGTATATGCTGTATAGTGAAATTATTAATGACTAAAAAGGTAAAACGTAAAATCAGGTATAGATGATTTTATTTTACCTTTTCAAAATTATTTCACCATTTACCATATACTATACCATATACTTAAGACTAAAACTATCAGATGGAGACTTAATTGTGGCCCTCACTGTACTATCACACTATTCTTTTTTGTGTCGAGATATATTAATACATTTAATTTCCGGGAGTACATTCCAATCTTATAAATCTAAAGCAAAGTGTTGAGCTTCAAACAATTTTACAATTTTGGAAGGGAAGAAAATTCAGAATTTGATTAAAATCAATTAGAATAGCGTCAGAAAATTTTTTTATAAAAATATTTATTTTTTGTGTCGAGATATTATCATGAGGAATTAGGGGGGCAGGCTTTCTCAGAGAGAAAAATTTCTTGAAATTTTTATTTTTAATATAGTCTAAGATTTTAGGATTGAAACTCAAAAGACCCGGACCTGCTCAGATGGTAAGAAGGCTTTTGTTTAAATGAAAAAATCGCGTTCGGGGGGAGGGAGGGGGGTGCGAACTCATTTTAAATATCCCCCTACTCCATAGGCAAAAATATGTTTTAAATACCGTATATCCCAGAACCCCGAGAGTCCCGAGCCCTCTCAAAGACAAATTTTCATTAAATTTTTTTTATCTAAATTTTTCCGTTTTCACTTGCCAGGGTCCTCTTCTCAAAGAGAAATATTTGGGGGCCTATGCCGGCTCGGGGTCTGGGGCGGACCGCCCCCCCCCCGACCCTACGGTACACCTCTGCGAGTAGGTTTTTGGTAATTTCAATTTATTTCCAAGATGGTGTTGTGTAATTTTTTTGAAATTGAACATTTTTTACTTTGCTAATATTTGCATATTTTAAAAATCTGGTGTGACTGGCTCACAGCACACAACTTTCTCTTATCTTCGGTAATCGAAAGTTGTGTTCTGTGCTTGTCACACCAGATGGCTTTAAAAAAATTATTTTCTTTAGCATAGAATATTTTTTTGGTAAATATTGTAAATGGCATAAAACAAAAGATTAATAATCCCCGGTCAGAGTTCTCCCTTTTCTCACCCCTTTTCTGTTCTTCATTCCGGAAATTTGATTTCCAAGGCCGACCGAGACCACACAATCCATTTTCAATCAAACTTTTTTATTCCGAATTTGTTTTGCAAATAAAAGATTAAAAAAATAATCCTTTACAAAATACGGATTTAAATGCTAAATCCGCATTCACAGCATAAACGTATTTTAATTCCTTAATTCTAAACCCCCTATCTATTGGCAGAGAGCTTAAAACTATTGACATAGTCATTATTGGAAAATTGAAACGAGGTAATGGTTCGGTTTTCAGCCTTTTCGATGAAAATTTTGTATTTAAATCAAATTATCTAAATCTAAATTTATTTAGCGAAAAAAGCCATTATTGAATAATCGATAAAATAATTTTTTTTTTTTTGTCTTTGGTAAAAAAAAAAAACTTTCATTTGATACCCCTGATTTATTAATTAATTAAAGTGAAATGTTCTCCCTTAATTGGTACAAATCTCTACTGTAACATAAATGTTTAGCTTAATATAAACGAGGTCCTGTTTTATTAAATTTTTTCTCTGATCGATACATCTTATTTTTCTTTTAGAAGGAACAAACATCTGCGGCTAATTGCTTTGCTTTTACTGTTTTGTCACAAATGCAAGATATTAAAAATTTCTCTTTTTCGTCTTTTCTTTGTTATTGGCACGGCTGTTTCGTTCGTATACCCTTTAAAAAATATCTCGCCTCTTGTAAAAAGATATATAAATAAAAAGTAAATTCGCACAATTTTTGTGGTTTTATAGATATACAGGGGCGCCGGAACGAATTTGAATCAGGGGGGGGGCAAAAAAATTTTTTTTAGAAAATTAAAATAATTTAATATGTTTAAATAGTATAAAACAAAAACAAATCTACTATAAAACTTTAAAAATTTTAAATAAAATCACAATTTTAATAAAATTAAAATTTTAAAAAATTTGCTAGTGATTTTATAAAAATTTGTTTGGAAAAAATGAATTTCTTACTCTTTTAATTTTTTTTAATTTAGAAGATTTTATTTTTCAAAAGTAAAAATATATCATTTTTAAAAATAAATGAAATAAAACAAGAAATTTTGCCCCCCTCTGCCCCCCCTAGGATGCCAGGGGGGGGGCAATGTACCCTTGCCCCCCCCCCCAGTTCCGGCGCCTATGTAGATATATGAAAATGAAAATCGACTGATAATAAAATGTGATATCAATATGTTTGTAAAAAATAATTTTAAATTTTTACATTAAATCCCAGAAATTCAAAAAAAAATTTTAAGTGCGAACGTAGGCCTATATAAATGCTTGTCATGTGTAGGGTAGTTTTTTATTTTGCTTATCTGGAACTAATTCTCAAAAAACGAAAAAAAAGTCTAAATTTACCAAGATATGCCATAGACAGAGAGAAAATCTTTGATGTTTTATTAATTTCTTTGAATTGTTTTCTCTTTTTTTCTATTTAAATCACCCCCCCCCCTTCCTGTGGTTGAGAGGTAGAGATAATAGCAAATGTCAATATTTATAACCTCAAAGTCACGGGTTGCGAGTTCCGATCCCTTGATGATTTAAATCAAATGGATACTAATTGGTATAAATAATTGTGCCTGGATAACAATATTAAATAATAAAGTAATCGTTTAAAGGCTCCAAAAAGATTTAAAAAATTTTCTTCGGCATTTAATCCATTTAGACCACAACCATCCCTATTTCAAATGATTGGTAGTCAATTCAAATGAATTAAATTTTTCTCGCTTGGGACGGAAAGAGGACCCGTAAATACAGTCAAAGTGCGAAAACCTTCGACAGTTCAGGCTGGAATAATAAACGAGAAAGAAATGACGGTCAATATAGTATAGGCTTATAGTATAAAGAAAAGAGACAATTTGGGAATAAGTGGCGAAAGCCAAATCTCATTCCCCGTGGATTGTTATCTAATTTTAGAGTAGAAAGTTTTTTTTTTTCGTTCACAGACACACAAACAAACAAGCAAACTTATTCCATGAATGTATACATTGTAAATGTGTATTTCCTTCGAAATTTCAACACCAAATATTATTCCAATCGGATTCATTTTTTGGGAAAAGCCATTGAACGCATCAAGCGTATCGAAGGGGGTGGGATTGAATTAATAATAATTGTTATGATTATCTAAAGAGTTATAGTAAATCAGTTTTTTGCTGATGAATGAGAGTGGTGACCACATTAGTTGCAAGAAAATAATGAGATGTAGTAATGGAATTATTTAATAATATATCGTACTTAATAGGCCTATTAATGATTTTTGTTGGCTTTGTTTCAAAAATAGTTTTCGACGTTTTATTCCAAAGATCGAACATGTTAAATCTATCATCCCCTATTAATTTCAAAGCACGCTCATTTATTATTCGGTCGGTGAAATCGTTTTAATCCTCTTTTGTCCTACTTACGCCAATCGAATCGTCTCCGCTGTATCGTGGCGTAGCAATTCAAGTCGACGTCGAAGTGGCTCCAATTTTGCCTCGTAATCCGCCTCTATTCGACAATCCTCCTCAAACATATTGGCATCGAACTCCTGGAATTTAATTAGAAGCAAATTTAATTACGAGTTTTTCTTTATAAATTAATATTTTAAAAATTAATAAATTGTGAGGGTGGATTACTTTTTATTAGTAGTGGATTATATGGAACTCAGCGACATTCGTGGAATTTTTTCACAATATGAACGTAAAATTTAGTTAGCTAATAATTCAGTAATAATAATAAGTATCAAAAAAGCTTATAATTCTATTCCCTCGAAGAATAGCCTATAAGCTTTGATATTTCAAAGGGATTTCATTTCAATTTTTATAAGTCATAAATGCTTTATGGAAAATTTATTTGCAATATCTATGAACTCAGTTGAATCAAAGCCAATTTCATTTCCTCCGTAAAAACATAAGATAAAATCGTGATAATATTATATGTTTTTACTTAATTTTTATTTTAACAATCATCTTTTGTCAATTATCGTAAAAATAATAGAAGTATCAAGTTATATAGACATTCGTGGCACATTAGTAAGAATCACAAAATGACTGTTTGGTTTAATTATTTTCATTATTTTTTTTAAACACTTTTTTCTCATTCACACTCAAACACACATTAACAGTCTTTTCGGCAAATAAGGCCATATAAGACTTTGACGATAACCGTTATTATTTATATTATCTATTGGGGCTCCAGGCATTCTTATTTAAGTTATTTGGTATTTAAATGGCTTAAATAAAATCATCGGACTTCCTGGGGTCCGAACCCGCGACTCTTCGTATACGAGGCTAGCACGCTAACCCCTACACCAAGCCCGAGAGCCATTTTCATTTTGGGAGATTATTGATTTTAAATAATTGACCAGACCCCAGTAGTCGAATTTTCATACAATCAATTTTCTTAGTAAGGGAAGGGTAGGTTTTCAATCCCAGAATCTCCAGCCATGTTGTAGATATGCATCTCCCATCTTTCCTAAGAAGCACAAGAGTAAAGTGGTCTTCAGAAGATTTCAATGGCAAAATGAGAATATACATTTTAAAGAGCATCTAAAAAATAATTAATTTTTGAATTTTAACCAAAATTGTTGTTGCGAATTTTGAGAAAATCGAAAAAACTGAAAAACTACATCAGTAAAGTACTAGTGCTTTTTGATCGATTTTATTTAAAAGTTTATTTTCACCCCCGAGAGTGTGTCTAACTTAAATAAAAAATTCCAACCTCGTAGATCAATCATTCATGCTTAAAATTCAACCCAGACAGACAGACACACACACACACACAGACAGACCATGTCGCAAAAACCACTTTTTTGGATTCAGGGGACCTCATAACGTGTATATTCATTAAAATCTCGACATCAAATTTTTGACATGAATCCAATACTTTCTCTCTATATATTATCATATACCGTATAGAGGTAAGAGAAAGTAAAAATTTTAATTTTTATTAACTAAAAAATTAGAAAAATTATTTTTCGTTTATTTGAATTGAAAGAAAATTATATTAGAAATACAGTAGGCCTACTAAAAGGTTAAATATTTTTTTAATCTCACGGATTTCCCTGTTATTGATCTCTAATTGCGAAAGCAGAAAAGAGCCATTTTGAGATCCGGGTTGAGAGGAAGCTCAAGAGCTTAAAGAAAAAAGAAGAAAGAAAAATGTCTTAACTGTATCATGCGGGATGTATGCTAAGCCCTTGATCCCATGTCTTTTATATTGAGACATCATGAAAATTAAATTTTTATTTCGGGTTGTTTTTTTTTTTTTTTTTACTGAATTTTTTTAAAGATTAAAAAAAAAAAAATACTTTTATGAATAAATGCATAAAAAATGGAAAAATTCATTTAGAATGTGATATTTTTGTAGAATAAAGTAAAAGGACCTTTAGAAAAAAAGAAGTTATCTCTTTGTTGCTGACCTCAATCACCGTTTAGAATATCAAAAAAATAAGTGATTGGAATCTACATTTATTTTCAGAACAATCAATATTTACTCAATCAATCAACGACGAGGACAATGTTTATGTGAAATAGATAGGAAAGATATTTGATAAGTTGAAGTTCACACTTGAATATATTGAAGGATAATTATAATAATATTAGGTTTTATTTTTTAAAGAATTTCTTGAGATCATAATTTTGGAAAAAGTTTGTTAAATTTGCTATTAAAATTTTATAGAGCTCTGAATTTGAAAAAAAAAAACATTAAATATTAATTAGTTTTAAGGAATCATTAAAATTTTAAATTTAAATAATTTAAAAGTCAATATAAATGTGAATTACTTAAGGAAAGGAATAGTTGGAATAATTTCACTATTATTATTATTATTATTTGAAATTCCTATCGGGATCCCCGTTTATTTGCCCGAGGTGCTTCCGTGTTCGAAGACACACACCTCAAACCCAACCCAGGGGCGGATTAAAGGGGGGGGGGGGCGAGAGGGGCGATCGCCCCCCTCCCCCGAGAATAAATTCACAAAGTTATAAAAAAAAAAAAAAAAAAAAAAAAACTAGTAATTTAAAGAAATTATGATTTCCGCTCTTTAATTTCAATTGAATTTGTTACCAATCAATTTAAATAAATAGGAAAGGGGTCTAAATGGCCATAGATGCCGACAAAGTCCTTAAATAAAAAAAAAAAATAAAAAAATCCGCCCTCCCCCCGACAAAATGGCATTAATCCGCCACTGACCCAACCGGCCTCTGGACGTAGCCATCTACCGGCATCCCTTGAAGTTACACCATTTCCTGTCTCTAACTCTTCCTGCTTTCGTCTCTAGCTAGTGATCTAATCCTTATTTCTGGTTCCATCCGGCTCCTTTTATCCAACCTCTTCTATGATAGGGAGGATGCCTAGTTTGAGGAGGGACTCTCTCAGCACCGGCGTGTACAGGCCAACAACTGAGATGACAAAAGAGTCCTAAAAAAATTTGGATTTGGCTGTGTTTTCTACGCAGCCTTTTAACGTGTCAACGTCTTTTGCTTGACTTCAAACTATTTTTACTTTCTCTTACCTATATATGAAATACATAGAGAGAAAGTATTTTTTTTTTTTTTTTACTTTGTTACAAAGATGTTCATACACCAAACTTTTATCCAATAAGGGCGACTTTTACTTAAAAATGAGATTTTTCGTAGAAAAAAAATTGATTTTAGAGTTAATTAATCGGGATTTTTTGATTTAGTCTATACGAGTTTTTCTTTCTGCACAATTTGACATCACATTTAGTCTGATCTGAATAGCCGTTCGGAATCTACAGTGATTTCAACTTTCAAATTAGAATTTACCGCAGCGCGGTAAAATAAAATGATAGGCAAAAAATAAATGGTGAAATCTTTAGCTGAAGAATCATTCTTTCTAACCATATATTCAACATAATTATACCACTTAAGACGGAGGAGTTATTTAAGCCGCTAACTTTTTCGTGCATGCCTCCCTCCCTATCCGGCCACTATACATACATGCATTGTAAGACGTTGTCACGTGAAAAATATTAATAAAGACCTTAAGTCGACGAAGAGTTTCATTATGCTCTCGAACCCTCTTTTCATTCCAGGCTTCTTTCCTGAGAATTCGTTCCTCCAGAAGTTTTCTTTCCAAAGCATGGATCTGTTGAGTTATGAAACGTTCTTGGTCTTGTCTTCGACATAAATTTTCGTAAATATGCCTAAGATTTTTATCAGGAGATGAGGCTAACCCAGAGAAATCTACTTTTAAATTTGGATTATTTTCTAATACTTCTTCTGCAAAAACATTGTTAGATCCATTTTTAATATTCGGGGGTATTCTCTTTTCAGTTAAAATTTTTCCATCACTTTCAGTTTGTGTTGTAATCTCTGTAGACACTAAAGAAATATCAAAAAATAATAATAATATGTTTAAGGAATATGTAGATTAGGAAGTAGGCACCTTTTTGAATATCCTTGGGTTCCAAATTGGGGCTTTTGCTGCCTACAAGAGTTAAATTTAAGGTCAGGGGCGACTTCCTCCCCTTGCTAAGCCCGCTCATGGCCTGGTGTTGATAAGGCCCTGTTTATACTCCATGTAAACAAAAACAATCTCAAAATTAATTAAAAACAGGTGGTTCAATTTATTTAGTTAAATGATTCATTATGAATAATTTCTTTTAAAATATAATATTAAATATATAGGTCTATCTACGTATATTTTAAGTTGACGCCGTTTGAATATATAGTAAAGTTTTAGAAACAAAGGTAAATAAATGTTCGTTACATTATTTATTTGCTTTTGTTTTTAAATAACAATTACATTTTTACTTTCTCTTACCTCTATATATGTTAGCTAGTCGCAAAGCCCGCCTAGCCAGGGGGCTGCGCCCCTGGACCCCTTGCTCGCCTTCGGTGAGCAAGTTTATTCCCAATTTGGGATATTTTTTGTTGCAATGCAAGTGTTAAGATGTTAAGGAAGGATCTTATATTCAAGCGAGGCGAGGCTACCGACTGAGCACAGCACAAAAGGGTCTGTTTATGACTGTTTAAAGTGTCAGTCATATGCGTGCTCTCTTCTCTTGTTCAACCGTTTTTATATATATAATATAATGTGTATATAGAGAGAGAAAGTATTGGATTCATGTCGAAAATTCGATGTCGAGATTTTGATGGATATACACGTTTTGAGGTCCCCTGAATCCAAAAAATCTGGTGTGACTGGCGCACAGCACACAACTTTCTCTTCTCCTTCGGTATGAGAAAGTTGTGCACCGTGCTGGCCACACCAGATTTTTTGTGTCGAGATATATTTAGTTGCTCTTAGCACTTTAGTTCCAAACTTAACCACGCGATTCATAGATGGCGCTGAGCTACGAATGCTTCCACATCAGTAAAGTGTACGTCATACGATTAAATATTTTTAAGATAGCTATTGTAACATAAAGTTTGGAATCCATTGAAATAGACGTAACCATAACTCACCTGATAAATCTTCAAAGAGGTTATTCTCGTGCTTAGGGTCCCAGGTTCGCTTTTCATCCTGAGCGAAAAAAATTTATTTCTATTGAAGGATTTTGAAGTCTTGTTATGTAAATAAATGTTCTTTCAAAAGTACCTATAAAAAAAATGAGAAAAATAGAATTTCTTTATTAAAATAGAAGTTTAAATTGTTAAATTTAATATTACTTACAAAATAATTCAGTTGTGCGCCTAGAAGATTCTGCCCGATCTCAGCCTCCACTCCCCCTCCCCTAAACATCTAAAACAAAAGAAGAAATAAATATACAATTAGTCTCTATAATATATAATGAGTAATCGTATATCGGAGAACTCCAAGACTATATATACCTTACTACATTTTTGTTTTGTTTCTTTCTCAGCCACCGGAACTCCGAAATGCGACATCAACAAATATCGTTTCTTACAACTTAAAAAAGGAATTGGAATCTGGAACTTCAATAAGATCTGACCGACCTGAAAAATTTTTTATTAAATTATGCAATTTTTTAATTATTAGATTTAATATTACTTACGAAAGGATCCAGTTGGTTATGCCCCGAAGAATCTCGACGATCTCAGCCCCCACTCCCACCCTAACCATCTAAAACAAAAGAAGAATCAAAGGATTAATTTATATCATTGATACTACGTAATATTTTATGAAAAATATTGAAAATTTCTTTAACTTACTTTGTAGACTGCTTCTTTCGGCTCAACGAGGGCTTCCCTAAAAGCTAACCTAATCCCACTATCTATGACCAGGACGGTCATCTAATTCTAAATTGAAGTTCCTCTTCTTTCTTGAGACGATCGCGAAACGCGGACACTCCCGGAAGGCAGGTAAGCCTTCATTATATCACTTCGAAACGATACGGTGAAAACGCGCCCACAAACCCAAAGAAAGGTAAAGAGGAAAAGGGACACATACAGTACATATGTACTAAGACACATTACAGATCAATTAATCTCTGCCCACCTGCCTAATCAGTGTCGTTTAATAGCGAACTAAAATAGAGCAGAGATAATTGATCTGTTAATCATTCACGAGTTAGGAAGGAAGCCCGGCCAACAATACTGAAGATCCCCCTTGATTGCTCATCTCAGAAACAGAATGACGTTGTTCAAGATGCATGCTGAAAAAAAAGAACCCTAAAAGCTAACAACAACCTATACGAACTCCTAACATCTTGAACATTAACTCATTCTGCCCTGAAACAACCAAGGCCCAGAACTCAGCACTGATGGACAAAGAGCCCCGGAGAAAGAGAAAACACTCTTTCCCTCAAATGCGCGAAAGGGAGAAACATGCGATAGAGGAATTCTCCTATTTCCCTTGAACAACGGTCAAAAGTGAAATGACCCTCCACTGGGAGCCCTGCCTAAACCTAAATGGGACGAACAACAACACCCTATGCCAGTATTAAGGAACCAATTCACAATTGAACGTCAATTCAAGAGAACATCAGAGAATTCCGACATAAAAGGCCTAAAACCCCATTAATATATAAATGCGTGAGCGTAGAGATTTTCTAATTATGCGCCCTCTATATAGAACCTATCTATTTCTAAATAATCTAATAAGAATTGCGTGTATTCTTAAACATTAAACATAAAGAGAGAGATCCCCTTCAATAGTATTTATTAATAATCACATACACGCAAAACCTAAAACTGAATTAGATAATAATAGTTAAAATAATAATACATGCACACTTGAATTGTCTCATATGTTGATGTTGCTCCCGCGTGGGGTAAAGGGATGAAATGAGTACTGTGCATGATCTACATATTACCAATAATCGTATACCTTTTGCTTATTGAACATTCATCCATCCCTTTACCTTGAGAAACGAAACCTGCATTGGGTACTGAAATATAAAAACCTATTCTTTAATAAAAAAATGAAAAAGTAAAATTTAGTATATTAAAAAATGAAATTAGAAAAAAATTTGACAAATTATCTTAATGTAAATTTAAATAAAAAAAAATAAAAATGAAGTGAAGTATTAAAAATTAACTAATTTTTAATTTAAAAATCTTGAATTTAAATCTTTAACTATCTAAAAGGGACTCTGAAATGGGAGAATTGCTTGTAATTATTAATACATCCTATCCATGCACCTAGGTAAAAATATTCTATATTTAAGCCGGAATAAGAAAAGTCAAAAAAAATTTTGAAAAATCCTAAACTGCTTACTCTACGCCCACGTAAATGTTCATACAGACTTTAAATGTAGCTGCTACACTCGTGGAATCTGCTGTAGTGACTGTCTGGCTGACGTAACGCGATGTCTGATGAAGGATGGTCTCTTTATGATGTCAATTCTCGAAGGCGATTCGTCGATTTCTAAAAAATAAACAAAAAGAAAAAAAATTAAATTGTGAGAAAAGCAAACCTCTGACTCAAAGAGCAAGATTTGAATGGAATATGACACTAATTGTAATATTCTCATTTTACTTCTATCAAATAGATTCACTTTTTATTTAATGTCGCTTTTATAGCCGTCAAAAAAGAAAAATATTGAAAAAAAAGTCCGAAAGTGCAATGAATAAATAACACGGTGGACTGCTCGCACAGCAATAAAATATACAACTTTCGCTTATCTTGGGTAATTGGAAGTTGTGTACTGTGTTTGTCACACCAGATTTTTTGTGTCGACATATTAATAAATAAGTTCCGGGATGACCGAGCTCGGTGGTTTTTTCTTTTGATAAAATTGGAAATAACTAAAAAAGTATTATACCTCAGTAAAGTAATAGTACTCGAAGTATCCAAAAGACGAAACCTAGGATAATTTCATATTGGTATTTTAAATTTGAAATAAATCATAGCGAATTTTTGAGAAAATTTGAAAAACTAAAAAAGTACATCAGTAAAGTACTAGTACGCGAGGTTTCCCAAAGACGAGATCAATCGTAGTTTGTTTGGTATACCGCAAATAGTAAATATTTAAAATTTGAATGAAATCGTTAAAGCAAATATCGAGAAAATTGGCAAAAACTAAAAAAGTACATCAGTAAAGCACTAGTACTCAAAGTCATCCAAAAACGAGTCCTAGCATAATTTGTTTTGTTTACGCCGAAAGGAACAAAAAAAAATTACATCTCGAATTCTAATACAGTATATTGGCAAACTAAATATTAATATATGTCGACGCAAAAAATTTGGTGCAACTAGTCACACCATTCTTTTAAATAAAATATAAGTGAAATGAGACCCAAAGATAAAGGAGAGAAAAAGAAGGTTAAAAAAAAATATTTGCATTCATTAATTCACCTTGAAGCAAGAAGGATGATTATAAAAATGTCCTTTTTCTAAAAGTAAAGGGTGCTTATAAAATAATTTCTTTAAGAAAACAAAGAATTCAGACAGGTTCAGACTCGAAAGAGATAAGAGAAGTAAAGAGAAAAAAAACTAAGAAAAAATTATTTTAAAAAAATAGTAGGCCTATGTTAAAGATATAATTATTCATTAATTTTATATTTAATAGATTTGATAATGTTAAGGTATGGCGTTTGACCCATCAACAAATAAATATCACAAATGATGATTTAATTCAAGAATAAAAAATAAAATATTTTCGACTCCGATAATATATTTTTCTGTTTCATGTAATATTTAGATTCCTGTGTGTATATGTGATTTCATTCAATCATAATATGAAATAGCTAATAAAATTAAATTTGTAAAATGGATTAAATAATGACAAAAACTTGATATAAGATAAAGAATAGAAGATGTACTTCTTTGAGCCTAAATGTAATGTGGCATCATAGGCAACTTTTGCATGAAAGTGATTTTGTATTGCCTCAGGGTCTTAGAAGATACGCTTTAGCAAAAACGAGATGAAAGAATAACTGAAATTTAATTTTCCTTTCAAATAAGAATATCCTAGCCCTCAACTACTGATTCAATATTTAACAAAGTATAAGATTATATATAAAGAGTTAATGTATAGTACTTGAACATGTCTGGATAAGAAGTCTAAGAACTAAATAAGATTCGCTATACTTTGTAAAATGCCTATCTAATTAATATAAAATATTCATTTCATTTACTTGATATCTTTTAATTTTTTATAAAATAATTTGTTTGTGCACATAGAATTATAATAATAAATCTTATATCAAATGAGATAAAGACATAAGAGTATAGAAAATTTGATCATGAACTCAGAGTAGATAGGGATATTTTATGGCAAAAATAAAATAAATAGTAAATAAATTAGCCTATCTATTAAAATGGAGAGTAAAAAAAAAAGAAAAATAACGACAATATGTATTCATATAAGGTACGACACTAATATTCAGAAAGGGGCCTGGGAGTGGGAGCGAGGGGGGAGCAAGGGGGGTCCATGCGGGCGCTACCACAAAGGGGCGAAATGATCCGCAAAACAAAAAATTTCTGGATAATTTTATTTTTACTATAATTGATTTCTGGTTTTGGTTCAGTGTAATATAATAATTTTGTATATTTTACATATAATATTATATGGTTTTCGAATGGGGGGGGCGAAAGGTATTGGGGGGGATAATCCATGGGCCTGGGGCTTAAAGGCGTCATCTAACATCAAAAAATAAGTGTTGTTTGTATTTGAGGCAGTGATTAATAAAAAAAATATCTAGAAATTCTTGAAATTTTTTATCAATTATAAATATTGAATGATTATTGAGAATAATTAATAAATAATTAGCAATATAGAAGTCAAATACCTAGGCAAAAACTGCGAGAAACGAAGAGAGCGAGAGAGAGCCTGCCATCTGCTAAGATGGCTGCACATTAAATGAGATAGCTTGGGTATTTCTTGCTAAAAGTTGCACATGTTCACTACTAGACAAAGCCTCCCCTCTACTAAGCTCTCTAGGCCAGCTCAGTGTTCTTTTCTAAGCAGGCTTAAAGGCGCCAAAGAATACAACCCTTGTGATTGGCTAATTAGTCAGAGGTGGGAGGAAGAAGAAGAGAGGGGGAATTATTATATTGAATATTTTAATGTGATTACAAAAAGAGAGGGGAGGGTACCTAGGCTTCTCTAATACTAATTATCGTTAGGAGGGAAGGTGGACGATTCTATTTTATTTAAATAAAAGGGGAGTCAGGTAGTGAAAATTGTGATGACTTTTTCTTATGTATTTTGTTGTGTAATGAATAGTTATGTAATAAAAGCAATAGAAAATATCTTTAGGGATTTTTTTCCATCAAATTCATTTCACTTCGTAAAAATCCGACGTGACTGTTCGTACCGGATTTTTGGGTCGTTTCAAAAAAGAAGAATAGTGAATAAAAATCTCAATGAGACGGTCATTCATTAATTAAAATAAAAAGTAAAAATGAGAATTTCAACGTTCCGGATAATCTCTGCTCTACGGTTCCCAAGAGCAAAAAAAAGTCAAATAGAAAAAAAAATCATTTTAAAATTTAGAAAATTTTACATTCATGCAGATACTTTTATCTACAAAAAACTAAATCCTTTTTAAAAAAATTAACTTGAAATTTGTTCCCTTGATTTGGCATGTTGGTTTTTTAACAGATTCAAAAGAAAATAAAAAAATCTGGTGTGACTGACTCACAGCACATAACTTTCTCTTACCCTTCTTAAGAGAAAGTTGTGCACCGTGCTGGTCACACCAGATTTTTTGTGTCGAGATATATTTAGTTTCCCATAGAACCTTAGTTTCAAACTTGCATTTTAAATGTTGCTGCTTGAAATAAACTATGGTTATTTTTCAAAATTTTAATCTCATATTTGGATATATGGACATTTTATACACAATAGAGAATTCTAAATAAATACAAAATTTCATAAGAATGGGAAAAAAATTTGTAAATGCGTAAAAAGTTCCAAAGGGGATCGAACCCCAGAAGATTTTTTTTTAAATTTCAAGTCAAAAAAAAAATTTGAATTATTTTTTCCTCAATCAAACATTATATAAAGTACCTATATACTGTATTAAGAAGATTTGTAGAGTAGGGTGAATTTGAATAAATAAATATCTATAAGGGGATGTGTGAGCCGAGGGGGATCGAATTCTACATAAAAGTACAAACAAAGGAAATTTTGTTTGTAGTGAAATATATTCACGAAACGAAAGATGGAGATACAGACTTGTAGAATGTTTTTTTTTAACACTCACACTTTTTTCTCATTCATACTCACACTCACGCACCGTTTCACACAGTCTTTTCGGCAACTCAGGCCATATAAGACTTTGACAATATCCGTTATTGATTAATATGCATATTGGGGGTTTAGGCATTTCTTTTTAAGCCATTTGGTATCGAAATGAATTTTTTTTTTAATTATAAATAAATAGGGAGGCGAGTGCAGAAGAAAGCACTGGCAATAAAAAACAAATTCCACCTCCAAAAATCACTATAACACTGATGATAGATAAAAGTTTAAGAATATTTTCTATTATTTAATAAAAATTTCTTATTAAATATTATAGGAAAACTAAATTCTCTGTTAGGGTGGTAGAGTGTGAGGCAAGGGCGGATCTAAAGGTGTTTCTCGGGGAGGGGGGGGTAATCTGGTGTGACTCGTCGCACAACACACTATTTTTTCATAATTTCGGTAATTTAAAGGCATATTCTGTACTTGATTGGCAGAATATAATATAAATACAAATCAAATTTTTAAGTATTAATTTTTAAAATTTTACATTAAAAATAAATTTTTTTGCGAAAAAAAGGTATTTTTTCAAATCTCGGGGGGGAGGTAATTACCCCCTTCACCCCCCCCCCCTTGTATCCGCCCTTGGTGTGAGGAGGGAGAGAAAGTAATCCATTTGCTTAAAAGTAAAAAATTTTATTTTTAAAGGAAAATAATATTTTGTTTATTAGAAGGGGTGATTTACACCCTTTCTCACCCTCCCCCTGGGGTACAAGACTTTATCATATAATTAAAAAGAAAAAATTGGATAATTTTATAAGTATATGTTGAGAGAAAAAAAAAATTGAAAAAAAAAATTTAATTCCTTATGAAAATATTGATTACCTTAATAATAAGATGACCAGACGGGGTGTGGTGTAATGAGGTTGGGGGATGAACGTCTTATTTGCACAAATCACAACACAATATAAAAGAAACTAAACACTCGCGAGAGAGAGAGAGAGAGAGAGAGAGAGGAGAGGAGTGGGGCTGAACCGAACGACTCATGCCTCGACTCGAAGTCAACTGAAAGACGGACCGGACCGCCTGACAGGTAGGCAACAAACAAGCAGGCTCTAGTCGCATTGCTCTCTGAGCGACCAAGAATTAAAATTAATAAATAAGTTCTCTATTTAAAAAAATTCTATTTACTTGCAAACTAACGGGGTTTTATTCCGTTTGGAATAAATTCGAAATTAAATAACTATTAAAAGACTCGCGTCATAAACCCACCATTAAAACACACCGCAATTTAAATAAAATATTTTCAAGTGTTACTTTTTGTATTTATTTATTTATTAGGGATAAATTTGAATTAAAATAATTTTTAAAGGACTTATTTTATTTACCCACCCCTATTATCAATAAAAAATTATTTTTTATTAAGGTTTTTTACTTTCTCTTACCTCTATGTATGTTAATATATATATAGAGAGAGAGAAAGTATATTGTCCTCACTACAAGGGCGGATACAAGGGGGGGAGGGGGTAAAGGGGGTAATTACCCCCCCCCCCCCGAGATTCGAAAAAATACCTTTTTTTCGCAAAAAAATTTATTTTTAATGTAAAATTTTTAAAATATATACTTAAAAATTTGATGTGTATTTATATTCTGGCAAACAAGTACAGAATGCGCTTTTAAATTAGCGAAATTAAAAAAAAATAGTGTGCTGGGCGACGAGTCACACCAGATTACCCCCCCCCCCCCCTCCGAGGAACACCTCTGGATCCGCCCTTGCCTCACTATTACTCAATTTTTAATAAAAGAAGTTCCGTATCGAGTGGCAAAAATTAAAATGCTTATTAATTAAGATCATGAAAATTAGTGACTAAGTGAATTCGAGATCGCCAATTAAAATCAACATTTCTTCTTTTTTGAAGCGAATTTTTTCTTCTTTTTATAAAGGTTTTTTTGTTTTTTTAATTATGCCTTTTGACTTCTGAGGCAACTTAGGAATTTCAATGTATATATTATTTTATTTTGTATCGATGGTTCCTCGGGGCTACTCCATCTACCCCGGGGTTTTGCTGTGTTTGACATTAACATAAAATAAAATTATATTACAACTTGAAAAACGGCGCACTAGTTGAGCTTCGCCTCCCACCCCCACCCCGCCCTCAAAGGCTAGTTATGCCGCTGAGCCAAAGCCATCAAGTTCATTGTATTTAAGCAAGGTAAGCACGACGGAAACTCGGGTGGGTGGCATCGAAAACCAGCGTGTGGAACTCCCGGTTGTCATCGATACCAACATAATTTTTAAACCGCTAATTAGTTTGAGCATCCGAGGGGAAAAATAAAAAAAAGAGTTTTTTATTACGATTGTTTCAAATTTTGAGATATACTGTTTAACACTTATTAACAAATGAGGGATTTTTATTGATCCAAGTGAAGTCATTTTCTTCAGAAACTTATTTGTCACCAAAAAAAAGCCAAATTCCAATTTGTTGAAGACGATTTGATAATATAAAAGAAATGAAAATTTATATTGTAAATTTTTTTAAATTTTGTTGAAAGAATAAAAAAAATGGAATATTATTAATTTAGACTTTCCAAAGGAAGGGTGCTTGACTCCTTCCATTCCCTCCATAATCCTCTCTTCTTTGTCTCTTTGCATGTTTATAGAATTATAATAACTTTGTGAATTCTAGATGGATTCTGATTTCATTTTAAGCTTTTTAAAGTCAAATGAAACATCCCTTTGTTTCAAGTTACAAAGGAGGTGGAAACAAAAAAAAATATCTTCTGATCTTTTCAATGTTTTTTAAATAGAAACTTTTGTTTTAAGTTATTTATTAATCTAACGTAAATAATCACCTATAGAAAACAAAATAAGCTTCAGCTACAAAGCATTTGTCTTTGATAATATTTGTTGTTTCTTTTTTTCGTCAAGTTCAAAGATAAAGCCAAGTTTATTTTTGTTAGCGCTATTTAAGATTCTTCCTTCTAATTACTTTGCTATTTTATTGAGAATTGAATAAAAAGAAAATAATGAATTTTCATTATAATACACTTTTTATTTTCTATCTGTCCTTTTCACTAATTTATTCAGATGGTTGTGTTGAGAGTCCTGATTAATCGACATTATCATCAAATCCAGATTTTTCGAGTAATCATGTTATTTCTTAGACATGTAACTCACCCCGGATATTTTGAACTTTGATTTTCAAAGATGGGAAAGAGGGGATGTGGAATGTCCTTTTATAAAAAACGCTTCTGGACTTTCATCTATTCTTTTCTCATTTCAAAGAAAATCCTATTTTTCACTCTTTGGTATAGTTATCAAGACAAAGTCTTTGATCTGAAATTTGATCATTTTTTTTTATCCTCCGTGTCTTTCTACTTTCAGTGTACATGTTCATATTTTGTACTGTATATTAGAAAAAAATGTAATATTTTCTTTAAAAAAATTAATGGATATATAGGTAAAATTGCGTTATTATCTCGGAAAATATTCAGTTTTTGAAAAAATAGCTAAGAATACGTGAAAGTACAAACATTCATTTATCATGAAAATGTACAGTGAGAGTCAATATTAAGTTCCACTTATGGGTTTTCTACTTGTGATTATTTCATTGATTTTATAAAAGAAAATGAAAATTTTTATTGGAAATTTTCTAGGTTTGAACCATGAAAGTTTCCATTAAAAAATATATAATATTTTTTTAAAACAATGAAATAATCACAAGTAGGAAACGCATGGGTGGGACTTAATAATGTCCCTCACAGTACTTTATATTAAATTGAGGTGTAGAATTGAAATCAGTCTGAAATAAAAAGTTTTATTTCATCCTTGGCTGCCTGTAAACCCTTCACCTCAATTTAAATATCAACAACCTCAAAAATAATGTACCTTATATTATGTGAGATGAAAATTAATCGAAAGTTTCATCTAATAATAAAGTAAATAAATGACATGATTTCATATATTTTTAGCTTTCATGTATTATTAAGGTCAGCTGAATATGTAATTAAAAGAAAAGTTGCTGATTAAAATTAAAGGGTAAGTTACTATAATTGCAGATGGAGAGATGATTTAAATTTTTTGTAGGATTTCATTGAAATTAAAAATTAAGGTTTCCTCCATAGTGCTTTGAAAACTTGAAGATAAACTTCGTCCCAATTAAATATAAAAATGATATAGGCCTACTAACAACTGTGATGACTAGGCCTCGGATTTTACATATAATGTATGTTTTTTCTCTCTGGACTCCAAATCTGAATATATTAATAACAAATGAAGCATATGTCTTCAACATTATTAAAATATTAAAACCATTAAGGCTAAATAAAATAAAACACTAAGGCATATAATTAGTTGATAGTTTTATATAGTTTTCTAGACTTATTTAGGGCTTCAATTATCATTTTGTTAAGTAATTTTTCATTAACTTTCCAATAATTGATTTTTTTCGTCCCTGCCTTATACATAAAAGAGAGGTTTCTCATTTATTTGAGACCGAATATGAGAAGTCGAGGAGAGTCGAGTAGTTTTTCCCACATTCAGAGATCTCATTTGAACTCAAGAGAGGCAAACTGGCAAGGGAAATACGGAAATAGAGGAAACTCCATGATTTAAACTTCGTCTATTATTCTGAGTATAATCGAATTTTAAAAGATCAAACTAAAAACATGTTTTTATTTGGTTATATTTTTTTCAACGAGTTCAATCGGTTCAATCAATTTAAAGCCTGTTGCTCTGATAATTAATATTTGGACCCTGTTATGCATTAGTATGTCAAGCGCCAAAAAAAATTAAAAATTGAGTTAAGCACGGAATATTGTTTCAAATGCTATAATTAATAGTATTTTTTATGAAATATGTTCTAAAAAAATTGTTACTTGCACAATTGACAAAAAAAATTATATATAATCCAATGAAAACAAAAAACTTTAATGTTAATTTTCTCAAAACTCGGTGGCTGGCGCTTGACACACTACTGCGTAACAGGGTCCATTTAGCAATGAGGTTTAGAGTAATAAATATAAAGTTCCTTTTGAGAAGGTAGATTGCGAGAGAGTCTTGACCATTACGTATTATCACATGTTACATATTAGGAAATAAAACTTTGTTCTAGGAGTCAGGGGTTTGATTCTCGTCCCACGCGACAAAAATTTATTTCATTTGAATTGACTACCAATCAATTGAAAAAGTAGTAACGGAATGATAGTGGACTAGTATTATTATTATTATTATTTTTTAATTTTATGACGAAACAAAAAGCACAAGTCTAGTAAATCAATCAAAAATGCAAAATATGAAATTAAAGATATGATTACATCATTTTAACTGATGTATCATTATTATTGTTATGAAATGTTTTGAAAACATTTTGAGCTTTTATCTCTAATCTCTTTATGTTTGGCCTTTCATATTTCTTCTCCGGAATAACAAAACATTAATCGAAAAACCAGTGGACACTCATGGTATAAATTCACTCAGAAAGGTCTGCTTTAGTCGAGGGTCATTCATGTAGGGTCAACCCTAGAATTTCAATTGCTCATTTCGGGATTGTTGGTGGACTCAGGCAGAAAAAATAAACGATTTTATTTTATCCTATAAACATATTTTATATTCTACTTCATTTAATTTCATTTTCAATTATGTAGATTTTAAAATAATTTTAATAATCCATTTATATGGCCACCACATAATCAGACATAATATTGATCGCACTACAGTTTTCAAGGGTTTTCTCAAAAGGTAAAAATTAAAAAAAAGAGAATATTTTTTTTTTTTGTATTAATAAATCAAAACCTTGCAAATAAAGATCGTGTAAAATCAGTATTAGGTGTGTATTATTACTTTCTCGAAATGGTTGACATGCCCTCGGGGCTTGGTGTAGAGGTTAGCGTGCTAACCTCGTATACCAAACGTTCGGACCCCAGGCATTTGGCCATCTGGATTTGGATTTGGCCATTTAAGCCATTTGGATACCAAATGGCTTAAATAAGAATGCCTGGACCCCATATATGTATATTAAATCAATAACGGTTATCGTAAATGTCTTAAATGGCCTGAGTTGCCGAAAAGACTGTGTGTATGTGTGTGTGACTGAGAAAAAGGTGTGAGTGTTAAAAAAAAATTTACATAGTGGTGCTGAAAATCGGGGAAGGTGGCCCCGAAAAACAAAACCATTGAACGTCCGCCGGAAGCCATCGATACATGTATTTAAATAAATAATAAATATCTATATAAGTAAAATGGCCTCCGTAGCCGAAATTACTTTAAAAAAAAATTTACATTTTTAATTATAATTTAGTCCTGCTGCTGGAATTTAATTGTGGACACAACAAATCCCGTGGGACAAACACAGAACAAAACTTTGAATTAACGAAGGTAAGTTAAAGTGTGTGCTGTGCTACAAATCATACCAAATTTTCATAATATTTCTATCCATTTGTGAGTAACTGTGAAGGAGTGAAGGGGAGTGTATGTGTACTAGACTATGAAATAATGTACTTACCCTTTGGGGCAGTGAAGATCGTTCGAGCTCCTTGCAGTCCTTGCCACCCTCAGCTTCAAATCCCACTGTAGCAACACAAATCTGCAAAAGAGAATATGTAGCTATTAGAATAATTCTAATAGAGAAGAAAGAGAATAATTATTATTCTCTTTCTTTTCAAAAAAAAAATCTAGGCGCGTGTAAATGTACTGTATTAAAGTTAAAGCCACCCAGGGGCGTATATAAGGGGGGGGGCGAGGGGGCCCGGGCCCCCCCCCCGAAATTTCCCAAACACATACATATATAGGGTTATACAGACATCAGCGCAACAATTTTTTCCGCAGGATGGAAAACTTTGGTTCCGCAAAAGAAAAAGTGTTCCGCAAAAAATTTCGTGTTAAAAAAATTTAGTTTCTTAAAAAAAAATTTTCCGCAGAAAAATTTTTGAGTTCGGGCCCCTCCCGAAAAAAATTTCTATATACGCCCCTGAAGCCACCCCCTTCTAGAAAACGTGGCCTTTCCCGTCTGATTTAAATACCCTTCAAATCCACAATTTGTAATAAAAATTAATAAATAAAAATCCTTTTTGTCAAATCAAATGAATTGTGAAATTTTATTATTACAAGTGGTAAAGCCCGCCTTATAATTTATAATAATAATCATCTGCCGATGGCTACTGGCGGTCGTAACATGTTACAAGTATCTTGTGAACCCATAATATATATATTAATTACAACGGTTATCGTATAAAGTCTTAAATGGCCTGAGTTGCCGAAAAGACTGTGTGAACGTGTGTGTGTGAGTGTGAATGAGAAAAAAAAAAGAAAAACTTTAACCCAAACAAGGGAGGGTTGGAAGTTCAAATAAATTATTATTATTATTTAAAACAATAAACCAGACGACCTGGGAACGGATTAAAACAACAGTCATAGTTAAGCAATGCCAAACGAGGCGAATTCTCGCATGGGTGGCCCCGAGAAATCAATTAATTGAATTCAGTATAACATTTTTAAATAAATATAAAAAAGTAAAAAAAAAAATTCGAAATAAAACATTTTTAATTCGTAAAAAGAGAGGATAGAAAAAGATATATTCTAATAACAACCCCCTTTCAACCCCTTAGCTCCTATGATATGTATAAAACATTTAATTAATATTCGAAAGATCTAATAAGAATAAATATAAGATTTTTTTGTCATTTTTCTTCAATTTAAAAAAAAAAGAATATTATTTACCTTTAATAAGATTCCCAGAGAGGGTGGGGTGGCTGATGGAGCGGTCAGGGTGGATTACACTATATAATTATTCACTTTTATTCACTTTAAACACAACTTAATAAGAGATCAGGTCGGCGCCTGCCGCACGACCACAAGCTCGACTGAACGAGGGACTTGTCTCTCTCTGCATAGGAATAAAAAGATGAACATATCAATTCCCTTTTTATTAAAAAAAAAAAATATCTTTTACTCTAATCGAAACTATATTTAGAGATGGAAAAAAACAAAAACATCAACAAGCGATTTGGAATATTAATAAATTTTCCTTATATCCTTCCACCCTTAACCAACTCGAACCGCAACCCCTTAATAAAAAAAAATTATCAAAGCTATTTTTACTTTCCCCTTAATCCAAAATAAGAGAAAATAAAAGTGGTTTTCGCGACATGGTCTGTCTGTGTGTGTGTATCCAATTTAAAGCATGAAGAAATTGAGCCAGGTGGTTGAAATTTTATATTTAGGTTTTGTACCCTCCTGGACCGTGAAAATAAGCTTTTAATCAAAATCGGCCAAAAAGTACTAGTACTTTACTGATGCACTTTTTCAGTTTTTTTCGATTTTCTCAAAAATGGCTTCAACGATTTTTTTTTTTAATTCATAAATCAATTATTTTTTAGATGCTCTTTAAAATGTATATCCTCATTTTGCCATTGAAATCTTCTGAAGACCACTTCACTCTTGTACTCCATAGAAAAGTTAGGAGAAATAATGCCATGGTAACAAAATATAAATATTTTCCCATACTTATAAATTTTACATCTTGCCCTCGGGGCTTGGTGTAGAGGTTAGCGTGCTAACCTCGTATACCAAACTTCGCGGGTTCGGACCCCAGGCAGTCCGATGATTTTACTTAAGCCAATTGGATACCAAATAGCTTAAATAAGAATGCCTGGACCCCATATATGTATATTAAAATCAATAACGGTTATCGTAAATGTCTTATATGGCCTGAGTTTGCCGAAAAGACAGTGTGAATGTTGTGTGAGTGTGAGTGTGAATGAGAAAAAAGTGTGAATGTTTTATTATAAAAAAAAAATTTTACATCTTGAAAATCGAATGTACCGCACTGTCGGAAACTAAATACATGTCGACACAAAAAATCTGGTATGACAAGCACAGAACACAACTTTCGATTACCGAAGGTAAGAGAAAGTTGTGTGCTGTGCGACTAGTCACACCAGATTTTTTCTATGAAGTGCAAGAGTAAAGTGGTCTTCAGAAGATTTAATGGCAAAATGAGAATATACAGTACATCTGAAAGAGCATCTAAAAAAATAGGTGTTGGCTGTGTCTTCTACACAGCCGGTGGCTTTTTAACGTGACAACGTCTTTTGCTTGACTTCAAAAAAAATTTTTTTTCTCTTACCTATATTGAAATATAAAGAGAGAAAGTATTGTTTTTTTTTTTACTAGTAGTTTGTTTTCATAAATAAACATGTTCAAACATTTTCATTGAGACAATATATGACAGGTGTGGCCAAACTTTTATCCATTAAGGGCGACTTATGCTTAAAAAATGAGGTTTTTCGAGAAAAAAACTAATTTTAGCGTTAATTACTCTGGATTTTTTATTTATTCTATTAGAGGATTTTTTTCTGCACCAAATGACATCTCATTTAGTCTGATCGGATTAGTCGTTCGGAATCTACAGGGGTTTAAAATTTCGAAAAACGAAATCCCGCCGAGTGCTCTCATGCGGTAAAATGAAGTCATATCAAAAAAAGAAAAAAAACACCCGGGGGTATTGAACCACTCTTTCTAAAACTATATTTAGATTTAATGTAGCTTTTATGGTCAAGTCGCTAGGCGTTGCACAAGTAGGGCTATTTTTCGATATTTTTTTGCCTAAAAAATGAGGTTTTTCGAGAAAAAAACTAATTTTGGAGTTAATTACTCGGGATTTTTTTATTTATTCTATTAGAGGTTATCTTTCTGCACCAAATGACATCTCATTTAGTCTGATCTGAATAGTCGTTCGGAATCTACAGGGGTTTAAATTTTCGAAAAACGAAATCCCGCCAAGTGCTGTCATGCGGTAAAATGACGTCCTATCAAAAAAAGAAAAAAACACCCCGGGGTATTGAACCACTCTTTCTAAAACTGTATTTAGATTTAATGTAGCTTTTATGGTCAAGTCGCTATGCGTTGCACAAGTAGGGCTATTTTTCGATATTTTTTTGCCTAAAAAATGAGGTTTTTCGAGAAAAAAACTAATTTTGGAGTTAATTACTCGGAAATTTTTTATTTATTCTATTAGAGGTTTCCTTTCTGCACCAAATGACATCTCATTTAGTCTGATCTGAATAGTAGTTCGGAATCTACAGGGGTTTAAACTTTCAAATTAGAATTTACCGCAGCGCGGTAAAATAAAATGATAGGAAAAAAATAAATGGTGAAATCTTTAGCTGAAAACTCATTCTTTCTAACCGTATATTCACCATAATTATACCTCTTAAGACAGAGGAGTTATTCAAGCCAATAAACTTTTTCGTGCATGCCCCTCTAACATGATTTGTAAGACGTTGTCACGTCAAAATAATTGATTTTTGAATTTTAATCAAAATCGTTGCAGCGAGTTTTGAGAAAATTGAGAAAAAAAAACTGAAAAAGTGAGTAGTAAAAGTGACTAGTAAAGTACTAGTACTCTTTGGGCGATTTTAAGCTTATTTTCACGCCCTAGGGGGGGTGCCTGGACCCCCAATAGATAATTACTATAATACTGAGTATCCAGTAGCGTAGCCAGGATTTCTGCTTGGGGGGGGGGCCCAAAAGTTTTTGAACCCCCCCCCCCCTCTTTTTTTTCCAAGAAACTTAAAGTGGAGAAATTTTTTTAGATAATATATTAATTATAAATAAAAAACAAAAAAAAATTTTTTTTCTTGAAATAAAAAAAAATTTTAATACAAAATTCGTAAATATTAGAGATTTTTTCAATTATTTATAAGTTTTTTTTTAGATTTTAGAATTTAGGAGAGTTAATAAAATAATTATTAAAAAAAAAAAATCATTAGTGAAAACAATAGGTATTTTTTTGTTTTGGAGAAGGCTTTGGGGGGGCCGGCCCCCCCTGCCCCCCCCCCCCCCCCTGAATACGCCACTGTGAGTATCGTAAAAAGTCTTGTATGGCCTAAGTTGCCGAAAACTTATTTAAAGACTTTAAAGATATGCCCAAAGGCTATTTGTCTTTCAACTTAGAGGGGGATAATCTCGCCTCCTGGTTGCGCCAGTCATTTTATTGTGAAAAAATATAATACAATATCAGAATTTAGCTCCGAATTTATTGGTTGGGCCATTTCTAAAAACAAGTGGATAGTAAATAATACTATTACTCTTATTTTAAGTAAATTTATCTAGTCAACATATTATTTCTCTTCAGCTAGAAATAAAAGCAGTTTATATTTACAAATCCTAAAAATAATATCGCATTTCACATTTTGTAACCGGAGAAAAATTCTTAAATAGTAAATATTTATATACAAAGAGAAAGAGGTCACGACGAGCGGTATTTATTCTATTTTTTAGGAGAGTGCCACGAGGCAAAAAAAAAAAAAATAGTTAATTCACCAAAGATGTAATGATAAAGAAATCTTATCAATGAACATAGTTCACCTAGGAGGCAAAACACAATTGAGCATGATTCGACATCATTGAACAAAATGTTTTGCCATTGAGCGTTTTGCTCAATCGGTATGCGTTCAGCCTAAAAGAATAAAAAAAGTCATTGACATTGATTTTATTTACAAGTGTGTAAATAAAATGCCCCTTATCTCAGATTTAGGATAATGGCGCTTGGTTCCTTTAGGCATAACATCGTCCAAATGACCTGATCTCATTAGGCCTACATGAAAGGGGAAACTATTGCAGTTGCTCTTGACATTTCGAAGGCTTTCGATCAGGTATGGCATAAAAATCTTTATGCTAAACTTCCATCTTTTGGCCTATCTTCTGAGCTGTGCCAGTGGATCAAGAGCTTTCTAACGGAGCGAAAGATCTCGGTTGTAGTCGACGGTGTGTCTTCTATTCCGCATTCAATCAACGCAGGTGTTCCCCAGGGTTCTGTCCTCTCTCCCACCCTATTCCTTATGTACATTAACGATCTCATGGGAGTAACCTCCAACCCAATTCATTGCTTTGCTGATGACAGTACCCTGCACTCAGTCAGGACTGGTGAAACCTCATCCACTGGTCGTCTGGGGGCTGTGTCGTCGATAAATGATGATCTTGGTCTCTTGGAGGAATGGGGAAACCTCAATCAAGTAAAATTCAATTCCCAAAAAACCCAATGTTGTTTAATTTCTAGACAAAAAAATAGGATTTGCCCTCCCCTTATTTACAGCAATAATAGTCTCGAGTTCAAAGATTCATTTTCTGTTCTGGGAGTGACAGTTACATCTGATCTCTCCTGGAGCAACCACATCTCTTCTGTGGTTAAATCTACCGCAAGGAAATTGAGTTTCCTATTCAAAACGAAGCGTTACTTTTCCTCCCAACAACTCCTAATCCTCTATAAAGCCCAAATTCGGCCGTGTCTTGAATATTGTTCCCACCTTTGGCGAGGGGCGTCAAAAGACGCTCTCTCCTCCTTGGAAGCCATACAGAGGCGTGCAATTAGACTGATAGGTGATTCTACCCTTACTGCATCCCTACAGTCACTAGATCATAGAAGAAGAGTATCTGCACTCTCTCTCTTCTACAGGTATTACCATGGCCAATGCTCTGCCGAATTAAAATCAATTATCCCACCCAATGCAACATATTCACGGAACACAAGAGAGGCATCTTCCCAGCATCCCTATGCTGTTCAGATCACGACTAACAGAACAAAACAATTTCATTCTTCCTTTGTCCCCATGACCTCCCGTGATTGGAACAAGCTCCCTGCGTCTATCTTCCCCAAAACCTACAATCTTCAGACTTTCAAGTCTAACCTCAACAGGCATCTTCTCAGTTCCCGCAGTTGAGTTTCCCCTTTATGCTTCTCCTTTTGTTTTTATTTTCTTCCTGGCTGCATGTGACTATTGGTCATTATAGGTCTTCGGACCTTATGCACCCATTCCAAAAAAAAAAAAAAAAAAAAAAAAAATGTTCAAAATATATTTGCTCAGAGCTATTCGATTTAATTAAATCAAATCATAACACCAAAATTTCTCATCATAACACAAAGACACCCTTCAAGTAGACATAAAAGCAAAATTAATAGAAACTTTCGAAAAACTTTTGCTATTGACAAATCCTAAAACTTTCTTCTGAATTTGCTGGAAAATTAATTATCAACTACATATAAAATTAGTGAATTGTAAAACTAAATTATTTAACGATGAGTTGTGGCTGTAGAATTAAATTGGATAGGAGAGACCCTTCAACTAGGAGATTAAATAAAAAACTTTTATTTAATTATTAATTGTCGACGTTTTCGTCGCGACCTTCCTCAGGACAATTAATTGTTAAAATAGATGATATTTTGAAGGCTATTATATTTAATTAACATTGCAAAATTATACAATTTATAGGAAATTATTTTACAAATTATATTTGTACAATAGTGACCTGTTTGTTCGGGGCTTATAACATTCAATCAATCCTGAGAAAGGACGTGGTTAGCGACCGAAACTTCGACAATTAACAATTAAATAAAAAGTTTTTTTTATTTAATCTCCTGACTGAAGCGATTCCAGTATCCATTTTGAATTATTTAAATTGATCTTTGATAAAAAAAAAAAAAAAAAAAAAAAAAAAATCTATTTGAGGTTGGTTAGCCTAATATATACCCATTTAGAGGATATTTTGATTATGAAATTTACTGTAAATGATGTAAAAATAAACATTTTGAAGGGTGTGGGTCATGCTCTTGCTTTCTCTTGCAGACAACCTGGAAGGAGAGGTAGGAGGGGGAGGGAGGAATTTGTGGGTTATACCTCCTCTCAGAAGAGAGAAAAGATAGCCTATAGGGCATGAATTTATCATTTAGAAAAATGTGTTTTAAATATTAGTAACAGTCACTCTTACAACCCCAGAAGGTCCTGCTTAAAACAGGACAGTCACTAAAATATAATTCGTAACTCCTCCACCCCCCCCAGAAGCAAAAAAAATCATAACCCACCCCGGTCCCCCACAAAATGCTGGTTGCCTCACTCTTTTAGCTATGTTCATTGCAAACATCTAATTATCGCTTCGCTATTTCATTAACTGGAAGAAAAAAGTTAATGCTGATAGTTTTCGTTCTTACTAAAAAAGATTAGGGATCCGTTGATGAAGGGTTTCATTTAAATAATCCTCCTTGTGCAAGGAAATTCCATTAACACAAATTCTCTTTAAATCAGCTTGCCACAGTTACATATTATTTTTAAAATACAGTGGAAATCATTTATAGGAACATAGGATATAATGATGTTATAGTGATCGAAAAATCAGTCCCCAAGTCTCTTCAGGCACTAGGGGCGGATTAAAGGGGGGGGGGGGCGAGGGGAGCGATCGCCCCCCCCCCAAGAAGAAATTCAAACAGTTATAAAAACTAGTAATCTAAAGAAATTATGATTTCTTCTCTTTAATTTCAATTGAATTTCCCTGGTAGGAATTGCCAATGCTGACAATTGGCCGAACCTTGGGCCAGTTGTCATTTGCCGAGCCTTGAGTAGTGACCATTGGGCCAAGCCTGGTCCGAGGCTTGGTCCATTCGTCTTCCCAAGGCTCGGTTTAATACTATTGGGCCAAGCCTGGTCCGAGGCTTGATCCAAGGCTTGGCCCAATGTTATTATATTATTAAACCGAGCCTTGGGAAGACGATTGGACCAAGCCTGGTCCGAGGCTTGGCCCAATGGTCACTACCCAATGCTCGGTTTAATAATATAATACCATTGGGCCAAGCCTCGGTCCAGGCTTGGTCCAATCGTCTTCCCAAGGCTCGGTTTAATAATATAATACCATTGGGCCAAGCCTTGGATCAAGCCTCGGACCAGGCTTGGCCCAATAGTATTAAACCGAGCCTTGGGAAGACGAATGGACCAAGCCTGGACCGAGGCTTGCCCCAATGGTAATATATTATTAAACCGAGCCTTGGGTAGTGACCATTGGGCCAAGCCTCGGACCAGGCTTGGCCCAATGCTTAATTGACCCATCATTTAATTAAAAAAAAAAAAAAATTAAATTAAATCAAGTACTATTAATTGAAAAAAACAGTAATATATATTTTAAATCTGGTGATTGTTTGATAAAGTTTATTTAGCTAAAATAAAAGGCAAATCAAATAGCTTAAAAGAGAGTCTTATCAATATAACAACTGTGTATGAGAGCGTAAAGGCATTGACAAATGACAAACAAAACCAAAAAGCTCGAGTTCAAATCTCTCGAGAAACAACTTTTTTTTCCTCGAGGCTTGGATCGACCATCCATTTTTTTGTTTTCCAAGGCTTGGGCCAACCTTGGTTTTTTGATTCTCGAGGCTTGGGCCAACCTTGGTTTTTTTGATTCCCAAGGCTGGGTACATTGTTATCATTCCAAGGCTTGGACCAAGCCTAGCCCAATGGTTAGACAAGGCTTGCGCCAAACCTCGCCCAATGCTCGGCACGATTGGTCCAAGCCTGGTCCGAGGCTTGGCCCAATTGTGTGTTCCTACCAGGGTTGTTACCAATCAATTTAAATAAATAGGAAAGGGGTCTAAATGGCCATAGATGCCGATAAAGTCCTTAAATAAACCCCCCCCCGACAAAATTGTATTAATCCGCCACTGTTAGGCACTGGGTATAACAATGACCAAATTTTTGTTCCTCCTTCATGTTCGTTTTATACGATTTCCACTGTAATTCAAAAATTTAAAAGTAACTAGAAAATGAGATCTCAGTTATAAGAATGTCTAAAGAATTTAGTAATTTCCTTTTTACTTTTTTACTTTCTCTTACCCTATATATGAAATATATAGAGAGAGAAAGTATTGCGATCATGTCAAAAATTCGATGTCGAGATTTTGATGGATATACATGTTTTGAGGTCCCCTGAGTCCAAAAAAGTGGGTCCCGCAAATTGGTCTGTGTGTGTGTGTGTGTGTGTGTCTGTGTGTCTGTGTGTCTGTATGTGTGGAACCATTTTTTTAGCATGAAGGAATTGAGCTACCGGATTGAAATTTTATATTTAACTTAGGTACCTTTGAAGAATCTCAAAATAAGCTTTTGAACAAAATCGGCCAAAAAGTACTAGTACTTTACTGATGTACTTTTTCAGTTTTTTTCGATTTTCTCAAAATTCCCTCCAAGGATTTTTTTTAAAATTCATAAATGAACTATTTTTTAGATGCTCTTTAAAATGTATATTCTCATTTTGCCGTTGAAATCTTCTGAAGACCACTTTACTCTTGTTCTTCATAGGAAAGATAGAACTGGTTGCCATGGTAACGGAATTTAAATCTTTTTCTTTTTATTAGATTAAAAATCAATTATTATTTAAATTCCCATTTATTTTTATTTTATTTGTGTCTTTAATTGCTTAGGAGAAAACATATATCTCTCTCTCTCTCACTTGCAAACATTATCGCCTGTCTCTCCGCCTTCTCTCATAGGCCTAATGTTAATTTCCTATAGGAATTTGTATGTTAATTTCGATTCAAAAGGGGGTCCCCTTTGGAACATTTTAGGCATTTAAAATTTTTTTTTCCAATTCTTATGAAATTTTGTATTTATTTACGATTCTATATTGTGTATAAAATGTCCAAATATGAGATTAAAATTTTGAAAAATAACCATAGTTTATTTCAAGCAGTCAACATTTAAAATGCAAGTTTGAAACTAAGGTGCTATCGGAAACTAAATATATCTCGACACAAAAAATCTGGTGTGACCAGCACGGTGCACAACTTTCTCTTACCGAAGGGTAAGAGAAAGTTGTGTGCTGTGCGCCAGTCACACCAGATTTTTTATTTGAAATCGTGAAAAACCCCCAATGCATTTGGGGCGTGATCCTTAAAAAGACCTCTCACTTTGAAGGGATAATATATTGCCGAAAAGGAGGACCTCCATTAATCGACCTTTGGAATTGAAAGTCCATTCAGACTGTGATTATTCGCAACCCACCTGGCAGAGTCGCCGTCGCCTTCGCCATCGGCGTCGCCGTTAAGAGGCTCTCTTTTAGGGGCGCATGCGCCGCTTGTGCGGGGGACGTCGGCGTCGCGACGGCCGTCGACAGTCAGTTGACCGACCCCCAACGTGTTCGGCTGCTATCCTCCTTGTCCCAGACTTGCGACAGATAACATCATGGTCAGCGACAACAACCCCATTGAAAAGGAATCCCACTAAGCAGCCAAGTAAGAAAGAACCCGAACCTTAATTCCAACAGCCTTCCATTTTTTTTTTCGTAATAAATTTTCCGCTTAGATAGATTTCCTTAAAACTCCATCTAGTGAATTATAAAATGCCAAAGTTCTTTAATGTTATTATCTTTTATTAATTCAATTATAGGGTATTACCATCTCAAATACTCTTCGAAATTATAAAAAATATTTTTTTCTTTAAAATTTATTCATTTGGGAGGGTGGAATACCTCTCGAATCATCCATCTCCCCACCAAAAAATATTTCCGTTTATGGCCCTGAAATACCCCAAGAGTTAATAAATACTTTTTAAAATTTATATTTTGATTTACTATTGTAAAAAAAATATAAAAGGGAAAAAAATTATTTAATAAAAAGGATAAAAAATCCCTGTCTTAGCTTGAGTGACTTGAGTAATATTAATAAGTGCCGAATATTCAGGTGCACTCACAAGATGAAGGTAGGTTTAGTAAAAATTTAAAATTTAAGGGGTGGTATCAAAAATTAATAAATAAAGGTTTTTTTTTTAAATAGATAAGTTCACTTCTTAATTCAACGTGGGGATTACAATTTGCTAATTTGCTAATTTGAATTAAGCAGGTAATTAAATAAGTAATTAAGGAAGAACTAGATTTAGGAGTTGTTTCCTCTTTTAACCCTAGATAGAAAGTCAATCAATTTTGATAAAATCATCAGACTAATTGTAGTGTGCAGGACGTAAACAAGGGGGAGGAGAGATATGGGGTCCAACTCTCTCCTCCCCCACCACTCCCCGGAATTCGAAAAAATATTAAATAAATAGATATTAAGTAGAAAAACAGTGTTAAAATTTTAAATACTCTTAGAAATATATGAAAAAATCTGGTGTGACTGGCGCACAGCACACAACTTTCTCTTACCTTCGGTAATCGAAAGTTGTGTACTGTGCTTGTCTCACCAGATTTTTTGTGTCGACATGTATTTAGTTTCCGACAGTACGGTACATTCGATTTTCAAGATGTAAAATTTATAAGTATGGCAAAATATTTATATTTTGTTACCATAGCAACCATAGGAGAAATTCCTATCTTTCCTATGAAGAACAAGAGTAAAGTGGTCTTCAGAAGATTTCAATCACAAAATGAGAATATACATTTTATAGAGAATCTAAAAAATAATTGATTTTTGAATTTTAAAAAAAATCGTTGGAGCAAATTTTGAGAAAATCGAAAAAAACTGAAAAAGTGCATCAGTAAAGTACTAGTACTCTTTGGCTGATTTTGTTCAAAAGCTTCGTGTCACGTCCCATGGGGGTGCCTAACTTAAATATAAAATTTCAACTTCCTAGCTCTTTTTGTTCTTGAGATATTTTGTTCACAGACACACAGACACACAGACACACAGACACACACACACACACACAGACAGACAGACAGACCATGTCGCGAAAACCACTTTTTTGGATTCAGGGGACCTCAAAACGTGAAGATCCATCAAAATCTCGACATCGAATTTTTTGACATGAATCCAATACTTTCTCTCTCTATATATTAACATATATATAGAGGTACGAGAAAGTAAAAATATTTTTTCTAAAGTTTAGCCTATTCATTTGGAGGAAGGGGAGCTTCCCGAAAAGTAAGGTGACAACTTCTTTTGCATCTAGAAATTCATAGTTTCGTTTTAAGTGATAAAAAAAAAAATATTGTTGTCGTTGAAGTAATTCTTGAATAGAAGGGAGAAATCTGCTTGGTCAATTTATTCAACAACGAGAGCCCCCGCCAGTCTGATATAATTGTAAACGAGTCAAATCGTTATTGGGTGTTTTTCTTTTCGTTTTTTAAATCTCAAGCAATATTATTTAACCCTTCCGTTGGAGCACATTTTATGTTTGGAACCTCGTTATTTAAAATAAACAACAAAGGAATGTGAAAATTGCCGATTTAGTTGTTTAAAAAAATGAGATGTCTATGAAGAAGAAAACAATTCCATCTATTCATGAGAGCCGAAATAGCATTTCATGAGGCGCGGATTTTTTTTCTTTTCATAGAGATGTAGAAATGTGATTGACATAAAATGTGGTTGCATTTAATGATATTCCATGTTGACATATTTGGATAATATTCTGACATTCAAATGATATATCAATGTCAAGGTTTTTCTTAAATTTCTATTAACTAAAAATAAGAAAAATTTTAGTAAAAATAATCATTGTGGGTTCATATAATAAATCAATTATGTGAATAGATAATGAAAGCCGAGGAAAGTTCTCCAATATAATTGTCAGTCAGAGCCAAGGGCGGATCCAGAGGTGTTTCTCGGGGGGAAGGGGGGGTAATTTGGAGTGACTCGTCGCACAGCACACTATTTTTTCTTAATTTCAGTAATTTAAAGGCGCATTCTGTACTTGTTTGCCAGTAATATAAATACAAATCAAATTTTTAAGTATTAATTTTTAAAATTTTACGTGAAAAATAAATTCTTTTGCAAAAAAAGGTATTTTTTCAAATCTCGGGGAAGGGGGTAATTACCCCCTTTACCCCCCTTGTATCCGCCCTTGGTCAGAGCAATGGCTAAAAACTTAATAAAGGCAGACCAAGAGACAGATATCTATCAACAAATATTGAATTTTTTGGAAAAGGTTTGTATTATCCTCATTTGGTTTGAATGGATTAGAGAGAGTCAATCTTTATTTATGGCTAGATACCAAATTTCCTACTTAAGGTAGATCCTCATTTATTAAATAGCATCATGTAGGAATACATAAAAGAATATATATAGTAAAATCCTCTCAAAAAAATTTTTCCTTTTACATTTTGTTTAAATAAGCAACGAGTGTATCTGCAATTAAGAAAAAAAAATACAATGGGAGCATTGCCAAAAAAGAATATCAAAGTTAAAAAAAAAAAAGAATAATTAAAGAAATAAAAGCAACTTTGAATGGATATAACTTTATAATTTGTTGATAGAAGAGGAGTTCCTAATCTTTTGAAGAGATAGAAGAAGGCTGACTTGTGCTTAATTACATAGGCGTACCCAGGAATTTATGAAAGGTGGAGTTTTCAAAAATGTAAAAAAAAAGGAATTTTGGAAAGGTGGAGTTTAAGAGCTTATAAATCCACCCTCCTCTCGAAATAAATAAAATAAAATAAATACATTTTCAGAGTGGTTAGCCCTTTAAATTTAAAAGTACTATGTATCCAAAAAATAAGTGATTAATGATATTTAATCAAATTGTTAGAACGAATTTGGAGAAAATTGAGAAAAAAAAAATAATAATAATAAAAAATGTATCAATACAACAGTAAAGTACCTACTAGTACTTTTTGGCCGATTTTGTTTAAAATCTTCGTGTTATATGTCAGTGGTGTACCTTAAATATAAAATTTCAATCTACTAGCTCCTATCTCAAGATATTTTGTTTACAAACAGACACACACACTCATTGTCAGACCATTTTGCGAAACCCACTTTTTTGGACTCAAAACATGTATTTTCATCAAAATTTCGACATCGAATTTTGACATGAAACCAATATTTTCTATGTAGGGCATATACCATGGTTCATTCTAATAAAAAAATAACTTTCATGAAATTTTTTCCTTAGGAGGCCCGGGCCCATTGAGCTCCAACCTAAATATCTAATGAAAAAGAAAAAATTAAATTACTTTCATTAAATTTTTTCTCAGAGAGAGCAATCAAAAAAATTTGATCACTATAAATGACATAAAAAATGTTCTTCGGTCAGAAGATATTATCAAGTTCTAGCTGGATTAACGAGGAAAGCTGACTTAGAATCTATAATTGACAATTTTGCATCACTCAAGGCGACGAGAGCAATTTTACAAAAACTGTTTAGGTATTATTATTATTATTGTCACTGTTTAAGGAATTTTTACAAATTTTAAATTACTTTTTTATTTAAATAATTATTATAAGCTATGTATACAGTAACTGTGTGAAGAATTGTGACAAAAACTGAGTAAAGAATTGTTGTCATGAAGGCCACAATAGCCTTGAGCATAATAAAAAAAAAAAAATTGTAAGGTGGGGAGGAGGTCGTTTTATTATGTAGCCCCGGGGCCCGTCAATTCTGTCTGCGGGCCTATAAAGATTGAATGTTTTTAAAGAAATTAATTTATAAAATTTTACATTTAGAAATTAGGCTACTAATAAAATTTAATTATTTTTTTTTATTTTGCACTTTTGGCCGGAGGCCACTGGGCTATTTAATTATTTTAAAAAGTACAGACAAAAGATTTACTATCGCTTTAAAAAAAAAGCGATAAAAACCACACACTAATTCAATTAAATCATTACTAATATTTTAATTTATTTGAGTTTATTTTCCACAAAATAAATAATTCAGCAAATTCTCTGCTGGTGGAACATATCAACCCTCCACCCCCTTAGTAAACATGTAAATACAATTCTGATGCATGGTTGTTTTCACCAAACCAATGTATCATTAATATTCGCAGCGTCATACTTGTAATTTTTTAATTTATTTAATTTAAAGAGGGAAAAAAGATTTAATTGATTAAACATTATGAATATTTTTTCTTACTATGTATATATGTAATATATATATAGAGAGAAAGTATTGGTTTATGTCAAAAATTGATGTCGAGATTTTGATGGATCTTTGTTTTGAGGTCCCCTGAATCAAAAAGTGATTTTCGGACATGGTCTGTCTGTCTGTGTGTCTGTGTGTGTGTGTTCAATTTTAAGCATGAAGGAATTGAGCTAGGAAGTTGAAATTTTATATTTAAGTTAGGCAGCCCCCGGGACCGGAAAAATAAGCTTTTAATCAAAATCGGCCAAAGGGTACTAGTACTTTACTGAAGTACTTTTTCAGTTTTTTTCAATTTTCTCAAAATTCGCTCTAACGATTTTGATTAAAATTCAAAAATCAATTATTTTTTAGATGCTCTTCAAATGTATATTCTCGTTTTGCCCTCAAAATTGTTTGAAGCACACTTTACTCTTGTGCTTCATAGAAAAGATAGGAGAAATGGTTGCCATGGTAACAAAATATAATATATAATCCCATACTTATAAATTTTACATCTTGAATTTTAATATATCGGCGGAAACTAAATATATGTCGACACGAAAAATCTGGTGTGACAAGCACAGAACACAACTTTCGATTACCGAAGGTAAGAGAAAGTTGTGTGCTGTGCGACAGTCACACCAGATTTTTTTTTATGAGCACGTGTGTTTGTTGTTGTCAAGTTAGTATCCAGGGCCGCAGACAGAGGGGGGCAGGGGGACCACAAGGCCCCGTGGTCGGGGGCAGGTTGACCCACTCGGAATATTTTAGAAATAATTATTTTTTTAAATCTTAACTTCAATTTTTAAAAATGCCTGGACTCCCCAATTGATATATTAAACATACTGATTATCGTAAAAAGTCTTAAATGGCCTCAGTTGCCGAAAAGACTGTGTGAATGTGAGTGTGAATGGAAAAAAAGTGTGAATGTTTTTTATTAAAAAAAAAAAAAAAAAAAAAAACTTCAATTTTGTAGACTTATACGTTGACTTTAAAGTTGCTTAAGGTTCCACTAGCATTTTAAAATAAAAACAAACGAAAATGATTAAATTACAAATTTTAGAAAATTAAATAAAATAAGTGGGCTAACCTGCCCCGGCCCCCTATGTATAGAGTATGCCGAGTACAAATCGGCTGGTGCGACATACTGTGCTTATTTTTGTCGGCTTATGATTTAGTATTAAATGTTAATTATTAATTACAATTATATATAGTTTAAAAACTTGTTTAATTCCGGGAAATATAAAATTGTAAAGCTATTAGATACATGTACAGTACATAGGCTCATAATTCCTATTTAAATAATCAACTAAATAGTGTTGCCATTTAAATAGTAATGAATAATAAGAAAAGATTAAAGGAAAATATTTTCTTATTAGAAGGGTTAGGTTTTTACAGTCATGAATACCATTACACTTTACTTCTTTTACAGTCGTTCTAAAAACACTGACAAGCGTAATGAGTAGGGCTCGGATTTCGCCCTATTTGCCTATTTTTTATTTATGGCTTAAAATTTAGGCCAATATGATATGTATACGTTCCATGAAATTCTGAATAATATAAGAGGCATTTGTTAGTGCCTATAATGCCTATTTTGGCCGATTTCAGGTTTTAGTGCCTATTTCATCTATAAATGCCTTTTTTAGTGCCTATTTTAAGTATTTTAACTTAAAATAGGCTATTTTAAGCCAATTTCGGCTTTTTTTTAAATTTCACAATAAATTCATTTTATATCACAAATCTGGAGAAAAATTACAAAAAAAAATCGGACGAGATTCGAATACTAAAAAAAAAAAAAAAAAAAAAAAAAAAAGTCGAACGAAAAACGGCGCTTCAGCTGGCTTTCACCCCTCCGCCCTCATTCAGCCATCTTTGTGCAAAGAAGGTAATTGTTTTATCTTTGTTTCCAAAAATAAGACATCATTTTTTTAAATTTTTTATATTATTTCTTGCCCTCGGGGCATGGTGTAGAGGTTAGCGTGCTAACCTCATATAGGCTATCAAACGTCGCGGGTTCGGACCCCAGGCAGTCCGATGATTTTATTTAAGTCATTTAAATAAATAAATAAATAAATAAATTTATTACGACCCGCTTAGAGGCACCAGTCCTCGGTGGCTAGGTCTAACAAACACAATACAAATTTAAATACAATAACAAATACAACAAAACAAAACAAAACAAAAGGAAAAAAAAAAAAAAAAAAAAAAAAATAAAACAAAATAAATAAATAGAAATGTATGCTCATTAACAATCAACATGTTCATGCATTTCCATCGAAAGAAATAAAAAAAAAAACAATATCAAAAAATTCGCGCAAGCCACGAGACCAGGAGTAAACGTCGCATTAGCCATCCCGACATTCGCCTTAAGCTGTTAAGGAAAACCTGGCCAAAACCTTAACAAGGATGGTATGACCTCTCTACCTCAACTATTCTCTGCGATCAAGAACTAAATAAAAATTTCACACAACTAGCACATTAGGACTTGACAAAATTTATTATAGATTTAATCATAGGGGGCAGAGGACTATAATCCCAAGTATTGACAGACAAACCGTTCCACAAATCAATTCCAGATCCTACAGAATTTTGTTTAATATACTCCTACAATTAAGGACTAACACTTTAAACCCCATATTCTTACTGACTAAAGTAGTTGTCCTCTTACCCCTCCATCTAGTTTTTTTGATTCTCTAATATTGTCTCAACACACACCTTCCCTAACTTGTAGGAACCAGACCTATTTAAATTAATTCCATTCCTCCCCAAATCCTTACAATTTAGGTAACTATTTGGATTCTTGAACGTACAACCATACTGAGAACAGACTCTACTCAAAATGTCATTGGCCCAGTCAATTCTTCTAAAATCAACATCTCTCCTATAGACTATCCCATTAAAAATAAATTTTGCCCCGTTAAATTTATCCCGAAGACAATTAACTAACCTATCAAATTTCCACCTAAATATTTCTGGACTAGCATCATAAATATTATGCGTACCTACATGGACAAACACTAAATCTCTTCCACCTCCTACATAACCCTCTACAATGTCAGCTAACTGTTCAAATCTCACCCCAGGAAAATACCAGGATTTAAACCCACTAGATGCTACATAAGAAGCCGAATGTTTAAACAAACTATCGCCTAATATCAAAACCCGATCACTAATCCCCCTAACTATATCTGAATTATTTAACATAATTTCACTTCCCTGACAGACATCCGAATCTCCCTGTCCTTGGCCAATAACATTTTTAATCGAATCTAACTCATCCCGAAGCCGAGCTAATTCGCTCTCTAAATTACAAATCACCCGATTAAGTCTCTCTACACTATCATCTTCTGGACATGACCTATCATCGGTTCCTACACCTATACTTCTAGTCCCAAGCCTACATTGGCTACGCGTTTTGACCATTTCGATAAAAAAAAAAAGAAAAAAAAAAAAAATATTCAAAATATTTACCTTAACAACGCAGAGAAATCCTTAGTTAAGCTAAATTCCAAAAAGCAAACCTAACTTTTATTATTCCAAAATGTAGTAAAAGAGTTTAAAAAACCCTCCACAAAAAGAAATAATAAAAGAACTAACAAAATTTCACAAAAAAGTCAGATGGCTTAAATAAGAATGCCTGGACCCTAAATAATATATATTCATAACGGTTATCGTCAAAGCCTTAAATGGCCTCAGTTGCCGAAAAGACTGTATGAATGTGTGTGTGAGTATGAGTGTGAGTGAGAAAAAAGTGTGAATTTTTTTTTTTTTATATATTATTTCTTAAATAATGCCTTTTAAGTGCCTTTTTTTGTGCCTATTTTTACAATAAATGCCTTTTTAAGTGCCTATTTTAATAATTTTTAGTGCTTAGTTGCCTGCCTATTTTAAAGATTTTTAGTGCCTATAAATCCGAGCCCTAGTAATGAGTTATAAATCTTCTTTCGCCCACAAATTGGCCTTCGATTTTCATTCAAAATAAATTTCAGTAAAATTCTTTGTTAATTCAAACTTTAAATTTATTTTTACGATAAAATATACCCTTCATCGAGATATTAATTAAATGTTAATATTAAAGATAATAAAATGATTTTGTTAATAATGTGATTAAAATTGAAGGACAACATCAATGAAATTGTAATTAATGAAAATGCTAACATAAACATGATAAAGCAAGCACTGGTGGGAATGATAAGCATCTGTCTGTTTAAGTGATTTTTGGAAATTATTATTTTTTATTTTTCAAGAAAGATGGTTAATTTTGTAAAAATATCATAGAGATATTAATAATAATAAAAATCTGGTGGGACTGGTCGCATAGCACATAACTTTCTCTTCCATTCGATAATTGAAAGTTGTTCTGTGCTCGTCACACCAAATTTTTTGGGTCGTCATATATTTAGGTTTCCGACAATACGGTACATTTGAATTCTAGATGTAAAATTTATAAATATGGGAACCATTTTGTAACCATGGCAACCATTTCTCCTATCTTTCCTATGAAATACAAGAGTAAAGTGGGCTTCAAACGATTTCAAAGGAAAAATGAGAATATATATTTTAAAGAGCATCTAAAAAATAATTGATTTATGAATTTTAATCAAAATACTTTGAGTGAATTTTTAGAAAATCGACAAAAACTAAAAAAATACATCAGTAAAGTACTAGTACTTTTTGGCCGATTTGGTTTAAAAGCTTCATGTTACGTCTCAGGGGGGTGCCTAACTTAAATATAAAATTTCAATCTCCTAGCTCCTTTGTTCTTGAAATAATTTGTTCATAGACAGACAGACAGACACACACACACACACAAGCAGAGAGAGACAGAAACAACTTTTTTGCACTAGTGGGACATCAAAACATATATTTCCATCAAATTCAACATAGAATTTTTTACGTGTATCCAGTATTTTCTCACTATATACTGTATATTTATATATAGGTAAGAGAAAGTAATAATGGCTTCATCAAAGGTAAGCAATATATTCTCACTAACACCCGAAACTCGTATATTCTAAATACTACATGTAGATATACTTGACATAAAAAGATAAATTCGACTGTTTTTGATTGCTGCAAGATGGGCAACCAAAATGAAAAACTCGCTAAAGAATCGCTCTCAGCTCTTATGGACAGGCCCCCATAGACAATTGATAAACTTCGATTAAAATATACCAACTTAGCAAGTGAGGAACGTCCTAGAAGAGCTCTGGGGTCATTAATTCAAAATTAATGAATTTGTCATATGTGTTGCCTACCTTCCAGGGAGTCTCTTCCTGGCTTCCTTCAAATAGACAAATAAATACGATTTCAAGTAAAATCATTGATTCTATTTTTTTTTTTTTTTCGAAATTGGCTGCTGACCATATAGTGTGCAACTTTTCCTCCTTCAGAGCAGGTAGGGTGTCCATTGGCTATATCTCTCATTCATTTCTATACTTAAATATTTTCATTAATTCAAAAAATATAGTAGTTTTCTTCTTGGTCAATTCTCACTGATGGTAATTGAGGAAGTGAATAAAACGAATTTATTAAAAATTAGTCTCATATTTCAGAGCATCGTTGGACATCTGGCTGACAAGTTTGCGCAAGTTTCCACTTGTTTCGGCACAGTGAAATGCCGTCTTCAGAGCCAAAACAACTACAAATAATACTTGGCTCTGAATACGGGATTTCACTGTGCCGAAACAAGTGGAAACTTGCGCAAACTTGTCAGCCAGATGTCCAACGATGCTCTGAAATATGAGACTAATTTTTAATAAATTCGTTTTATTCACTTCCTCAATTACCATCAGTGAGAATTGACCAAGAATAAAACTACTATATTTTTTGAATTAATTTAATTATAAACTGGTCTACACTAAAAACTTTCTAAATATTTGCTCAGCCATATAGCATCCCAGTTAAATTGTAGTATTATTTAATATAATTTCTTACTTTACAAGCAAAGATTTTTTTCTGGTAAATATTATAAAATGTCACCTGGTTTTGCATGAATAATATATGCCATTAATTATAATAAATTAAACATGGTAATATATCATGTTTATTTTTTTTAATAAGTTGCAGATGAGAGGTCATTCATTTTAAAAATTCCAAGAAAATAAAATGGGATTGTTTAAAAACAAAGATCAAGAGACGATACTAAAATATCCCTTGTCCGATATTTTTGGCCTTTTCATTCATAATACACTAAAACGAATGTTAAGTTTACTTCCTGTTTAATTTTTTTTCCCCAAAAGAAATTTCTTAAGTAAAACACGCCCTCAGAATCTTAAACAAAGGGAATGAGGGATTATGATTTAAAAATTAATTAAAACACAGTTTTCTTTTATCTTTATTTTGTAATAAATTATTTTTTTTATCTTGAAAATTACTTTGTTAGAATTAAAAGTTGAAAACAATTAATTAAGATAATAAATAAATCCCTCGGACAAATTTATTTGGATCTCTAACGACTTGTTTTGGAGTTAAAATTATATCTGGATATGTATGGAGGTTATTAATTTGACATCTTCCTCATCATTGAAAGTTAGACTCTCAGTTAAATTAATGTTCAAAATAATTACATATACAGTACAAGCCGCTCCGCCCGTCTTCGGCGGGCTTCCAGTCTCTATGTCTATGAACAAAAGAAAATATATCAAGAACGAAAAAAGAGCTAGGAGGTTGAAATTTTATATTTAAGTTACTACCTCCCTGGGACGTAACACGAAGATTTTGAACAAATAAGTAAAAAGTAATATTACTTTACAATGTACTTTTTCAATTTTTTAAACTTAATCATATCAGAGGGAAGAGGACCTTTATCATTATTTATCTTTATATTTGTTAATAGAGTATTAGGCCTATATAATTCTAATAAATTTATTGAATTGCTTCATATTAAGGAGAATCAAAGAAACGTTAATTTCTCTTTTATCAGGTTAAGCAGTAGCGAAACTAGGTGGGTGCCCCCGCCCTGGCGCACCTCGATACCGACTTAGGCGTCCTAGGGCATCTATGATATAGCCCAGAGAATGTGATTTTATCACATTTTATCATCGTTCCATAGATTGCCCAAAAAAATTGATAGATTTCTTTTAAATTATATTACAATTTAAAAAACGGCGCCCTAGTTGAGCTTCGGCCCCTCCGCCCTCAAAGGCTAGTTACGCCGCTGAGAATCAGGAATTGGAAATGAAAATATTATTATAGAATAAAGTTTTATAATTCTTGAATTTTTTCCCCAACGCTTTGAATTGTTTTAGTTCATTTTTAATATTTTAATAAAAAAAACAAAAAAAAAAAAAAAAAAAAAACAAGATATCAACGAATAAGTTATAGCCGGGGGTAAAAAGTTGTAAGCCTCGAATAAATCATTGAAAACAAACAACCTGTCATATATTATGTAAACTTTTCTGCTGGATATATTGAGACTTTATAATCTTGGAGCTCAGCGACCTTACACTTTCTTTGCCCTAACTGCGTTCAAGATTTTTATTTTAAATGAGAAAAAATTTGAAATTTATTCATTTTTCTTTTTTCAATAAAGAATAACCTGAGGCTGTTTATAAAAAGATTATTATGTTTAAATAAGTTAATAAAAATGGTAATCTGTTAAAAAGTTGCGAGGTTCATTTCATTCAAGACCTTGCTGTCACATTCTCACAAGCTACAAAGTCACTTTCTAAGCCCATGTGGTTTTCTACATGTTATTTTATACTTTTTAACAAACGATGTAGCCCTCGGGGCTTGGTGTAGAGGTTAGCGTGCTAACCTCGTATACCAAACGTCGCGGGTTCGGACCCCAGGCAGTCCTATGATTTTATTTAAGCCAATTGGATACCAAATGGCTTAAATAAGAATGCCTGGATCCCATATGTATATTAAATCAATAACGGTTATCGTAAATGTCTTAAATGGCCTAAGTTGCCGAAAAGACAGTGTGAATGTGTGTGTGAGTGTGAGTGTGAATGAGAAAAAAGTGTGAATGTGTTTTGAAAAAAAAAAAACAAACGATGTAGAATTTTTTATTTTTATTTATAGTCATTTTGGCGACTTAGGCCATTTAGACTTTAACGAAACTCATTATTTAAATACGATACATTAGGGAGTAAAGGTGCATTTATTTATACCATTCGGTATCCTAATGACTCAAATAAATATTTATCGGACTGCCTGGGATCCGAACCCGCGCCCCTGGCTTTAAGACTATCAATATTGACATTTGTCAACACCTCTAGCCTCTCTGCCTCGGGAAAGGGGGTAACTGGCAATTCTCTAGTATCAAAACAAAAAAATTTTCATTTAAAATGTCTCATATTCTTTTATCGGAAAATATAAATAGAATTAGATGTAGATAGGGGGCAGCCTGGTTAATAATATTATTGAGAAGGATTTATTTATTTTTTATTTTTTTTATTTAGGGTAGGGCTACTCGGCCATCCCTTACAATACATGCATATAAAATTACAAAATATCAATATAAAACAAAATCAATAAAAATACAAAAATAAAACAAAGTCAGAACAATAAGAATACAATAGTAAAACAAAATTAAGACAATAAGTCGAAAGTAGTAATAAGTTGAAGTTTTAATAAGACAATAAAAATACAATAATAAAACAAAATTAAAAGAGAAGGATTTAGATAAATAAAAATTTGGAAATGATTATCGGGCCAATTTATTCGGCTCTCGCTATATGTCTACTTTTCCGAGTTCTAACAACTCCTTCTTCAGGACAATTTTTCGTTAGAACTCCGAAACGTTAAGATATAACGGGAGGAAAAGATCCGAATAAATTGGCCCGATAATCATCTCTATTATTTTTATTTATCTACATTCTTGTATGTATTCTCTCTTACAACTTGTTAGAGGGCCAATGGAGCTACCTAGCTCTAGCCCGGCCTTTTAATAAACTCACCTATCTATCTATCCTTCTCAATAATAATTATAAATAGAATTTAAAATCAGTTTTAAAAATGAAAGAAAGGCTATTCTAATTTAGAGTTAAACAAATTAAAAGGTGAACAACAAATGAAAATGCTGGAGATATTTTCAGGCCAAAGTTTCGGGGGACTCAACGCCTCCCTTCATCAGGACTAATTTGGTTTTAAATAATAAACCCTCACTGGTTTAGTCATAAGAGAATAAATCCAACTTCGCCTGCTGGTAAATATAATGTTGTATTGAGAACTCGCCTCATGAATGCCTTCCTATTTGCCAGCAGGCGAAGTTGGACTATTAAATTCATTTTCTTATGACTAAACCAGTGAGGGTTCATTATTTAAAACCACATTAGTCCTGATGAAGGGAGGCGTTGAGTCCCCCGAAACATCGTCTGTATAGTGGTAATAAAATTTGGCCTGAAAATACCTCCAGCATTTTCATTTGTTGTTCATCTATCTACACTAGGCTTTCCCAATCATCAATTGTCAAATTAAAAAAAATAGCTTTCTATTTATTTTAATTGAAACTAAAGTTTAATTGAAAGATGCGAATTTAGAAGGTAATCAAATCCGATTGTGGCTTAGAGAGGTGGGACAAATCCCGTGGGAATCCGAAAGAAATCAATGGGTCGTGTCTCTGGACTTGGAGCAAAGTAGAATAATTCCCAGGACAAGGCTTGGGGCAATTGGATCAAAGTAACATCCCAAGGGTACACAGACTTTGGCTTCTTCGCTCCTTTGCCCTATAGTGGGCTATTTTTGCTCTCTCCAAACATTCAGGAGACGCCATATAAACACACTTAAATGATTGCCCCCAAACCAATCAAATTGACAAAGTCCAGCTCGTTCACTTGACTAACACAAATCTAACACTATCAAATAGAAATTTTTCTTTTATAAAATGTTTTTATATATGTTATCGAATCCGAATTTTCCCTGAATTCAAAAATAAAATAAAATTGAGTCTGAAAATATTTAGGATTAAACAAACCGTTTATCTACAGAGAGATTCTATTATGTTTAAATAAAAGTTATTATGTTAAATGGAACTTAAAATTATGAACTTTGCTTACAGGGATAAACTTAACCGATGATTGCATACATTAGGGGAGAAAGAGACATGTTGGCCCAGTCGCGATATTTCTCAGAATAATTGGAAGATTGTCTTACGGATCACAATGAAGGTTAATAGCAATGCCACCATACTTCTGCCAAAACAACTATAGCGATCGGAGTAAACTCGCATGAGTTAGGTTCATTTATTCGTTTTTTGCAGCTTGGAATAAATTTTTACTAGTTAAATATTTTAAGTTTTATCTACCTTTTGGTTACTTCGAGCATAACGAGTAAGCACTATGTTTAAAGGTTGGAGTATAAGGATTATTTCCCCATGGTATATTTATTAAAAAACCTCAACGAGATTTGTGCGGGAAAAAATTGTTTCAAACATGACGATGGGGCAGGTTGGCCCAGAGAAGACGGGGCAGGTTGGTCCGCTCAATTTTTTGCCATAGTGTTAAAGATTAATGTCATCTCTAGGGGGTGCCTTTAATATTTTAAAGTCGTGTTTAAAATAAAAATGGCCTCCTTTACCTAAAAAGTAAGGTTATGATTTTGATAGGTTTGAAATAAAAGCAACTTGTTAACGTCGCTGTTAAAACCAGGTTTAGAGAATAGCATTTTTTTAACGCTGATTGTTTTTACATTACTTTTTAACACCCATTTGTTTATTTTAAATTTTAACGTCTGTTTTTAGAGTATAGACCTGTTTGTGTGTTAGAATTAAGTTATTTTAAATTATTTTCTTGCATTTTAATTCATATAAAAATAAAAAATGCCACCCGGACCAAATTTAAATCTCAAAATTCATCATCGAGCAAGACTTTATTTTTTTATTTTTTATTTTTAATTAACTTGAAAGTAATTGAATAAAAAGGAAAAAAAAATGTCTCTTGACTTTGTAATATGAACCATTTTTTCATTATAGTGACCCAATTTCCTTCTTTATTCTAACTTGTTAAATTTATGTTTAGAAGTAAATTGAGATTTGTTTAAAAGAAGGGTGGCTAAATTAAATGTTTTATAAAACTGAAAAAAATGCCTTAACAAGTATATTGAGTAGGAAGACTTTCTTTCTCTTCCATTAAAGAAAAAAAAAAAAACTAAATTTCCTTTTTTAACTTTAAAAAGTGTTTTATGCTTAATTGTTAGTCTAAAAAGTAGATCAGCTGACTCCAAAACTTTTTTGATCAAAGAACTGACAGGAAAAAATTAAGAGATTAGGCCTAATACTATTAAAAAATCTGGTGTGACTGGTTGCACAGCACACAACTTTAACTTATCTTGGAGTGGGAGCGAATTTTGAGAAAATCGATAAAAACTGAAAAAGTACATCAGTAAAGTACTAGTACTTTTTGGCCGATTTTGCTCAAAAGCTTCGTGTCCCGTCCCAAGGGGTACCTTATTTAAATATAAAATTTCAACCTCATAGCTTTTTTTCGTTCTTGAGATATTTTGTTCACAGACAGACAGAGACACCCACACACACACAGACAGATCATGTCTCGAAAACCACTTTTTTGGATTCAGGGGACCTCAAAACGTGAAGATACATCAAAATCTCGACATCGAATTTTTGACATGAATCCAATACCGTACTTTATTTCTATATATTTAATATATGGACCCTGTTATGCATTAGTGTGTCAAGCGCCAAAAAATTAAAAATTGATTTAAACACAGATTATTGTTTCAAATGGTATAATTAATAGTATTTTTTATGAAATATGTCCTAAAAAAATTTATATTAAATGTTACTTGCACAATTGATAAAAAAAAATTATATACCGGTATAATCCAATGAAAATAAAAAACTTTAATGTTAATTTTCTCAAAACTCGGTAGCTGGCGCTTGACACAATAATGCATAACAGAGTCCATATAGGGTAAGAGAAAGTAAAAATACTAAACAAACAAACGCGATTATTGAATTAGATATTTTTTAGTAAAAAAAAAAAATCACTTTAATTCAGACCGGGAGAGAAAGAGGGGGATGGTATATCCATATGGGATATATTCAGACACATCCATTGATTTTCAAGGCATTGTCTTAGTTGAATTCTAATGCAACCCCCGTTCCAACATTTTCTCCCCTTTATTCCTCTTCTCTCTTTCTCTCTCTCAGTTCCTGTATGAAATTCATCACATTTTATCTTTCGCTTGGGATTCAAAGCCCATGACTAAATGTTTTAAGGTCGACTTGTTATAGTTGTCAGAGAAAAGAGGTGTGAGGGTGGGGGCTGACTCGAAAGGGTGCTTTTGTGCCACTTTGGAGGTTTCAAAAGAGGGATTTAATGAGGTCATTGGTTTGGATCGTTTTATAGGGGTGTTTCAAGGGCTTCTTTTTTTTTTATTTATTTAACAAAACACCCAACTTGGCGAAAAGTGAAATCCTTTAATTCCTTTATTAAATTCACTTCATAAAAAATTTTAATTAAAAGAATTTATTTCCATATCAAATTTTTTGTATAAAAAAAAAAATTGAATAAACATAAAAAAAAGGAATATTTTTTTTCTAATTAAATTGAAAAATTCATTTTATGAGATTGAAAGACCAGCCGAGGTCATATTATATCATGCTTTTAGGTAACTCAATTAAGTTAGAGGGGCTTTTATATAAACTCAAACGACTTTGCCATTCACATAATAATTTTGATCAAGTTCCCAACCCCCCTGCAACACTGTACCATTATATTCAATATATCGAGTTTGAATTACAATACGACAGTTTTTACTTTTTTATTTTTCTTTTATCTTTTCCTAAAATAATTCAGTGGAATGACTGTAGTCATTAGTTCTTCTATATATAGAAGATGAAAACTTTTCTCTATGATTTTTTTTTTTTAAAGAAACACTCAGAAAATATAAAAATCGCTACAGACAACATAAAAACCATTTAGATTCAACTCGCAGTGGCTGCAGAGTAATTCGGATCTAACATAAACAAGTTAGCACGTGAAAGGAAATTTCACTGAAGAGAATCTTAAAATGTCGTCATAGTAAATATAAAAATTTTATTTCATGTTTATTTTATGCAGTTGTCGTAGATTTAGATTTGAAACGTGTCTACATAAAAGAAACATAATTATTAATGATAATATATACAGTAATTGCTGTAATAAAATTAATATCAACCCTTATAAGTTCGAAATCCAGTATTTCATTACTTTAGAGTAGTGGTCTCCAACATTTCTTTGCCCAGAACTCCTAGGAGTTATTTTGTTTGGTGCAGGGTCCCCAAAGTTTTAAAAGTAGACAATCAAAAAATTTGAAAATAAATTTTAATCATAACTTTTAGTTAACATTTATACTTAGAATAACCGCGTAAATATTATTTATAACTTTATTTTAAGGACCTTAATTTAAAGGTAGATCTCGTGGCGCAATGATTGGGAATAACGATTTTCTTCAAATTTCATTCATACGGGGATGTGGATTAAATCTCTCTCACAGAAAAAAAGAAAAAATATTCTCTAGGACGGCTGGAGATGTCTTTATATTGTTTTTGGTCTTGAAAATTTTATTGTTTTCATTTAAAAAAATATTTGCATTTATTTTAAATATTATCCGTAAGGAAGGTAGATGTGCTGCCAGGAGAATAAAAAGTAGAAAATAATTTACACTAATAAATTCAAAGGGGCGCTCTCACTGTGGATTTTCTTAACATTAAACATTTTAATAGTAAATAAACATTTTATTTGGTGTCTGATCGTTATGAGACATATTTCTTTCGATTTGAAATGAAAAATAGATGTGAATCGAAGTGTCACACGACCCTATAATAGTAAAAAAAAAGTCACGAGACCTGATAGATGTTTATGATGATGATGTAATTCGTGGCGCGTCAAAATATACAACTGTCAAAAAATGAGAGGTTAAAAGAGGATATTTTTAAGAAAAAAATGGCCATTTTCGGAATGTAAACAAACAACCGGAAGTGCTAGGGACCAAAACGTATTTTTCACTCTTACCTATATGTATATGTTAATTGACATACAGTATATACAGAATATACTATTGGATATAAGTATTAGATTCATGTCAAAAATTCGATGTCGAGATTTTGATGGATATACACGTTTTAAGGTCCCCTGAATCCAAAAAAGTGGTTTTCGCGACATGATCTGTCTCCTGTCTATTACTTTCTCTTACCTATGTATATATGTAATATATATATAGAGAGAAAGTATTGGATTCATGTCAAAAATTCGATGTCGAGATTTTGATGGATCTTCACGTTTTGAGGTCCCCTGAATCCAAAAAAGTGGTTTTCGCGACATGGTTGTTGTGTGTGTGTGTGTGGGTGGGTGGGTGGGTGTGTGTGTGTTCAATTTTAAGCATGAAGGAATTGAGCTAGGAGGTTGAAATTTTATATTTAAGTTATGCACCTCCCTAGGGACCGTGAAAAATAAGCTTTTAATCAAAATCGGCCAAAGAGTACTAGTACTTTACTGATGTACTTTTTCAGTTTTTTTCGATTTTCTCAAAATTTGCGCTCGGGCAACGATTTTTTTTTAGAATTCAAAAATCAATTATTTTTTAGATTCTCTTTAAAATGTATATTCTCATTTTGCCCTTGAAATCTTTTGAAGACCACTTTACTCTTGTACTTTATAGGGAAAGATAGGAGAAATGGTTGCCATGGTAACAAAATATAAATATTTTCCCATGTTTATATATTTTATATCTTGAATTCAAATGTACCGTACTGTCGGGAACTAAATATGTGTCGACACGAAAAATCTGGTGTGACAAGCACAGAACACAACTTTCGATCACCGAAGGTAAGAGAAAGTTGTGTGCTGTGCGCCAGTCACACCAGATTTTTTTGTGTCTATCTGTGTATGTTAAATTGAAAACATGAAGGAATTGAGCTAGAGTGTTGAAATTTTATAGTTAAGTTATGCACCTCCCTAGGGCGTGAAAATAAGCTTTTAATCAAAATCGCCCAAAGAGTACTAGTACTTTACTGATGTACTTTTTCAGTTTTTTCGATTTTTTTAACTTTCGCACAGCCCGAGGGCAACGATTTTGATTAGAATTCAAAAATCAATTATTTTTTAGATTCTCTTTAAAATGTATATTCTCATTTTGCCCTTGAAATCTTTTAAAGACCACTTTACTTGTACTTTATAGGAAAGATAGTAAAAATGGTTGCCATGGTAACAAAATATAAGTATTTTCCCATGTTTATATATTTTATATCTTGAATTCAAATGTACCGTAATGTCGGAAACTAAGTATGTATCGACACAAAAAATCTGGTGTGACAAGCACAGAACACAACATTCTCCCACCAAAGATAAGAGAAAGTTATCTGCTGTGCGACCAGTCACACCAGATTTTTTATTCTTTTTCTCTTTCTCCATGTTTTAATAACGAGGAATCGATGAAAAGTGATCAAGGGCAGAGTTTGATGGAGTTGAGATAGAGAGAGAGACGATGTTAGCACAGTTAGCAGCTCGTTGTTTATTCTTCGTTGATTGGCTGCCAAGCAGAGCAGAGTGTCATCCAATTAGTGCGTCCAACAAGATGCTAGACGCAAGTTCTCTTCTCTCTTCTTCGAAAGTCTTCTTCACTCTTCCTTCATACTTCTTCCTTCTTTACCATGTCCTAACCAAGAAGTCAACTTCGTCCTCGTCATCTCGAGAAAAAAAAATCATTCAACCATGAATGGAACCAAGCAAACAAGATGCTTTTCTCCATCGACAAACATGGCCTGCATGTCAACAAGTGTCAGTTTGTATCAGACCGTTGTTCTGTTTTAAAAAATGCTCAGGATAAAACAGCCACCCTCTCTCTCCCTCCATCCAGAGATAAAACTAAAACACAATCACAATTTATTACATCTGCCAACGGGTTTGTACTCCAAATTATTGTATAGAAATTGAAGGGGCGATGTATTTTTTTTCTCTCTTTTCTAGCGTACATAAATCATTTATTTTTATTTTAGTCTGAATATGAAATTTATAGGTTGGATTTCAGTAATAGATTTTCGATGAAATTTCTACCAATAAATCAAATAATTTTTCACTTTTTTCACTCTTGTAAAAGGAAGGCAAGTACATTTTTCTATTTTAGGTAATAAACCTTCAATAATCCATTATTCTTTTTTTCCTAAGATTAGCTACCACTTTATTACATTTATTATATCAAAAATGAAATGTACGCTAAGGAAATTGAACACACAGAGGAAGGTAGGATAAAACAGCAGCTAACACTAATATTCATTGTTTAACTGTAGTAGAATATATCAATCACAAAGTCCTAGCTTTATTACTCATATGTATTATAACTTTCTCTCTTACCTCTATATATGTTAATATATATAGAGAGAAAGTATTGGTTTCATGTGTAGAATTAGACATCGAGGGATTTTGATAGATACCTATACTAGTCTACTGA
>JAKCPI010002838.1:0-12368 GCA_023213315.1 Euborellia annulipes
AAAATGGTGATTTTGGGCCCTTAAGCCCTGAATTTCAAAAAACCCCTAGAAGGCTTTCGAAGTATTCATTTAAGGAAGAATTTGTTTTTACTTAATTGTCTACCTAATACTTACTTAATTGCGATAATCTAGGTATATATCAAGAGATACTCAAAAACGACTATTTTCAAAAAACTTTGCGGGCAGGTCGGCACGGGTTAACGTCAACGTAGGTGAATAAAATTTCATATATAAGTAAGGCTTAGTAGCTTGAAAAAAAATTAGAGGGTATGCGTTCCGGTATTTAAAAAAAATTTTTTTGCCCATATAAGGGACACCCTAGTGTATATCCATCAAAATCTCGACATCGAATTTTTGACATGAATCCAATACTTTCTCTCTCTATATATTAACATATATAGATGTAAGAGAAATAAAAAACTAAAAAAGTTCGTGTGTGAATGAGAAAAAAAATTATATCCGCGGAAACTAAATATATGTCGACACAAAAAATCTGGTGTGACAAACACAGAACACAACTTTCGATTACCGAAGGTAAGAGAAAGTTGTGTGCTGGGCGACCAGTCACATCAGATTTTTTCAGATATTGTGAATGAAAATAATTAACATAGAGCAGGCATTACCCCAAAAACTATTAAACTGGCTTCATGGGATCCCTAAATTAATTTTACTTATCTAACCTTCGGTCGATCGGAAAAGTTCTAATAGTAATTGAGACAGGCTGTTACGAAAGTAAAAATCTTTTCTTAATGCTAGATGTTTATCATTTAGTAAATAGATCGATTCAATATTAATAAATGATTGATAAGGAACGCCTTGGCGTTATAATAGAATAGAAGGCCTGTTGTTTTTTTTACTATTACTCGCCTAGGAAATTTCAATCCTAGATTGGTAAAAAGAAGGCTACCTGCCCTTGACCTTCAAATAGTCTTATAAAGAATAATAATATCTGTCGTGTTGTCCCATAAATGCCTTGGCTATTTCCGACGGGAATTAATTGTGCCTATACACCATCGATTACAAAAAGAAAACAAACAAACTATTAATAGTTTATTAGAATAGACAGGTTTTAATTAATTTTGAGGAAATCAATTGATATAAAGTGCTTATGTTATTAATTACATCAGTGTTTAATTTCTCAATAGCAGGGCCTGCTCAAGGCACGATGCTAGCGAAGCACAGCATCAAGGCGTCAGGGCCTAAGAAATGACAATAAAGGCCCAAGAGCCGGTTGCTTCACTACTAGTCAACTAGCAAACTTATCAGACCTATAGCAAATAATCTATATAGTAAACAATCTTCAAGTTAAAAAATCTGGTGCGACTGGCGCACAGCACACAACTTTCTCTTACCTTCGGTAATCGAAAGTTGTGTTCTGTACTTGCCACACCAGATTTTTCGTGTCGACATGTATTTAGTTTCCGACAGTACGGTACATTCGATTTTCAAGATGTATTATTTATTAGAATGGGAAAATATTTATATTTTGTTACCATGGCAACCATTTCTCCTACCTTTTCTATGGAGTACAAGAGTAAAGTGGTCTTCAGAAGATTTCAATGACAAAATGAGAATATACATTTTAAAGAGCATCTAAAAAATAATTAATTTTTGAATTTAAAAAAAAATCGTTGGTGCGAATTTTGAGAAAATCGAAATAAACTGAAAAAGTACATCAGTAAAGTACTAGTACTCTTTGGTCGATTTTGATTAAAAGCTTCGTGTCACGTCCCAGGGAGTGCCTAACTTAAATATAAAATTTCAACCTCCTAGCTCTTTCCATTCTTGAGATATTTTGTTCACAGACAGACAGACCATGTCGCGAAAACCACTTTTTTGGTTTCAGGGGACCTCAAAACGTGCAGATCCATCAAAATCTCGGCATCGAATTTTTGACATGAATCCAATACTTTCTCTCTCTATATATATTAACATATATATAGGGTAAATATTTATATTTTGTTATCATGGCGCTATCCCTGAGGCCTGATTGGTTGTTTCACACATCGGACACCCTCTTAGCCTTTTATATATAAGTATGATATATAGAGGTAAGAGAAAGTAAAAAATGAATTGGGTATAGGAGACTTTGCAGCCAAGGAATTAAATAAAAAGCCTTTATTTAATTAATTGACCGTCGCCGTCTCGGTCGCAAGTCACGACCTTCCTCAGGACGATTAATTGTTAGAATACAACGTTGACTAACAATTAATCGTCCTTGCGACCGAAACGTCGACGGTTAATTAATTAAATAAAAGTTTTTTATTTAATTCCTTGGCTGCCAAGTCTCCTATACCCATTTCATCCCAATCGGATGTCATTTAGACGCAAACGGCTTTAAAGTTTGGAAAAATCGAATTTTTTTTTTTTTTTTTTTTAATTGGACACCCCTAATACAATTTTTCTGATCCCTGAACGCAAAAATTATATTTTTACGATATTCTATAATTCCTTAGCTTTCCAAAAATCATTTATTCGTAAAAATCTGTTAATTATTAACGAAATTATGAACACAAACGCCATGAAAGAAAAAACACCAGTACACTCACTGGTCGAAAAAAGAAAAGAAAGAAGAAAGAAAGATATGAGAGTCTAAGAAATATTTTTGATGTTGAATTCAAATATCCTTTTAATTTAACCATCAGGCAAGAATTTTGTGTGATATTAATTTGATTCTTTATTTATAATATTTAATTAAGTCAGTGCCCGTGACTCGTTTGTTCAAGGGCCTTACTCGGCATCTCCGACCATTTAAGACCCCATCCCTATTTATTTCATTTAATTGGTATCCAATTCAATTGAAATAAATTTGTCTTTCCGCGCTTGAGCCGGGAAGCGAATCCTATCCACGAGAAGCTAATGTATCCTCTCTGAGCCACGGGTCACGGCACTAACTTTATTAAATATTATTTAAAAAAAGTCAAATTAATATCACACAAAATTCTTGCCCAATGGTTGAATTGAAATAATATTTGAATTCAGCATAAAAAATAGTTCTAGAATCTCATATCTTTCTTTATTTTTGTGAAGAAAAAAGTTCATTTTTTTCGACCAGTGAGTGTAATGGTGTTTTTTCTTTGAGGATGTTTTTGTTCATAATTTCGGTAGTAATTAACAGATTTTCACGAATCAATGATTTTTGGAAAGTTATAGAATTATAGAATATCGTAAAAATATGTTTTTGCCTTTTTTTCCGGTGAAGAAAGTCATAAGCCCATTTTCGTTTTCTTCTTCATTATAAATGCTTTTAAAACAAACTAGGGCGAATTAATGTTCCATTCCCTATTATATACTTTATAAGCCATACAAATGTTCAGGGCCAGAACTAGGAGATTTTTTAGGGGGGGGGGGCAAAATTTAATTTGCCGCCCCCTCCTTAAAATTTTCTATACAAAATTCATATCATTTTACCTTTTTTTTAGTAAATTTTTCTTTAATTGCCGCCCCCTGATATCTGCCGCCCGGGGCACTACGCACCCACTGCCCCCCCCCTAGATCCGGCCCTGCAAGTGTTCATTTTTATAAAGTATGTTATTATAAATTCAGTGGCTGATTTACAGATTTGAGTCACTTTTATTTTAAATATCTCGGAACTTTTGTGTCTTATGACTATCTTCTACTAAGCCCTTCATTTATTTGTTGGTAGGCCAAGCATCCGGGAATGGAACCCAGGATCTCCAGTCTTTCTGGAGCACCCTTTGCACCAGACCTCCTACACCAACAATTAAATTACTCACTTCCCTATATACTAAATCCAAATTGACCGTGTATTTCTCTAATAAGTTAATTTTTTAACTCTACCACTCTACTGTAAGCAGCAAAGCCCTTATGAGGAGAGAAATTATTATTATTATTATTTATATTTTATTGATTCCATTTGACCATTTTGGTCTTCAGGCTATACATCATTTAATATACATTTCATCTACATAACAAAACATCAAAAAACAAAAATTACACAAATCTTAATGTACTTCATTTCCTTCTTTCTTGCCCTTTTCTTCTTCCAGTCTTGAACTTCCTTCTCTATCAGGTATTTCTCTGGTCCCGGATCTGTCTTTATTTTCTTATAGAGGGGGAAGTAGGAGGATCTTTCAATCCTCTCCCACTGTATTTGTATTCCTTGTTCTATACCTCTTTTTAAGCCTTCTTCCAGTCAGTTAGTGATTTCCTCCTTGTTCCATTCTCCCAAATTCCTAGCCATTCTAATTTCCCCCCCATTTTTCCCACCTTTGTTTAAAATTTGCGCCCCAGACTGTCTCACTATTGTTTTTAATATTTCTTAAAATGTTCTTTAAGCATTTTTTCAGCGAATGACCATTTTATTTCTTCCAGTCTCCAATTTCCAAATATAATTTGGGGTTTTTCTTGCGAGTCCTAATATCATTTTAAAATACTCCCAGGAGAGGAATTAATATAATTTAATTTAAATTAGGTGTTAGAGCATTTCCAAAAGACTTTCCCCTCCTGATTTAAAAAGCGGCAGAAAAGTGACATATTTCTTTAAAGATATCTCACTAAAGAATTCTCTATATGCACGATCAAGAGAAGTGAGAATTTGTTGGTATAGGCCGAGAGTCTACCGCAAGGAAATTGGGTTTCCTATTCAAAACGAAGCGTTACTTTTCCTCCCAACAACTCCTAATCCTCTATAAAGCCCAAATTCGGCCGTCTTGAATATTGTTCCCACCTTTGGCGAGGGGCGTCGAAAGACGCTCTCTCCTCCTTGGAAGCCATACAGAGGCGTGCAATTAGACTGATAGGTGATTCTACCCTTACTGCATCCCTACAGTCACTAGATCATAGAAGAAGAGTATCTGCACTATCTCTCTTCTACAGGTATTACCATGGTCAATGCTCTGCCGAATTAAAATCAATTATCCCACCCAATGCAACATATTCACGGAACACAAGAGAGGCATCTTCCCAGCATCCCTATGCTGTTCAGATCACGACTAACAGAACAAAACAATTTCATTCTTCCTTTGTCCCCATGACCTCCCGTGATTGGAACAAGCTCCCTGTGTCTATCTTCCCCAAAACCTACAATCTTCAGACTTTCAAGTCTAACCTCAACAGGCATCTTCTCAGTTCCCGCAGTTGAGTTTCCCCTTTATGCTTCTCCTTTTGTTTTTATTTTCTTCCTGGCTGCATGTGACTATTGGTCATTATACGTCTTCGGACCTTATGCACCCATTCCAAAAAAAAAAAAAGTCCGCAAAGTGTGCCCCGGAAAGGCTGGAGATCCTGGGTTCTACTCTCGAGGGCTTGGCCCATCAACAAATACTGCAAAGAGACCTCACTGCTTCAAATAGATATTACTTTTACTTTCTCTTACCTATGTATATATGTAATATATATATAGAGAGAGAAAGTATTGGATTCATGTCAAAAATTCGATGTCGAGATTTTGATGGATCTTCACGTTTTGAGGTCCCCTGAATCCAAAAAAGTGGTTTTTCGCGACATGGTCTGTCTGTGGGTGGGTGGGTGGGTGGGTGTGTGTGTGTTCAATTTAAAGCATGAAGGAATTGAGCTACGAGGTTGAAATTTTATATTTAAGCTAAACACCTCCCCGGGACCGGAAAAATAAGCTTTTAATCAAAATCGGCCAAAGAGTACTAGTACTTTACTGATGTACTTTTTCAGTTTTTTTCGATTTTCTCAAAATTTGCTCCAACGATTTTTTTTTTAAATTCAAAAATCAATTATTTTTTAGATTCTCTTTAAAATGTATATTCTCATTTTGTGATTGAAATCTTCTGAAGACCACTTTACTCTTGTACTCCATAGAAAAGATAAGAGAAATGGTTGCTATGGTAACAAAATATAAATATTTTCACATACTTATAAATTTTACATCTGAATTCATATGTTCCTTACTGTCGGTAACTAAATATATGTCGACACAAAAAATCTGGTGTGACAAGCACAGAACACAACTTTCGATTACCGAAGGTAAGAGAAAGTTGTGTGCTGTGCGCCATTCACACCAGATTTTTAAATAATAAAAACAAAATTGAAATTTCTCTCCTCGCGCAAATATAAATTCTTTTACACACCTAGCAAATTAATAGTTACTAATAAACCGGATTAACGAGCTGGACCAATGACAATTTTTTTTTTTATAAAGAGGCGTGTCCCCTATAAAAAAAAAAAGGGTAAAAAGCTTATCAATCGCCATTAATAATATATAATTTCTAAAAAATATTCAATATATAAATAAATACTCATTTAATTATTAATTGCGCTAAACTATCTCAGGGATTTCTTATTATTAATTGATTAAGTTGTTAATATGCATGTTTTCTATTAAATACTCTTTTTTTTTCCTCTATTTAATTCTTAATACCTTGATTTACGGCCTTGTTCTTTGTTCATCAGGCCCGGGCCCGCCCTTGCCTCTAGGACAAAACTCTTTTGATTGAGATTATATAAAATTCCTTATCTGGATATCTGTCATTTACAGAATTCGAAAAAAAAAAACAAATGCTAATCGCTAATTGAAAGTTGTGTGCTGTGCTAGCACACCAGATTTTTCGCGTAGTGGCCTATATGCTGGGCCTGGCTAAAGATAATGAATTTTTTAAAAGATAAATAGGTATTTATAATGACAGTGAGTGTTGACCATAGATAACACAGAGCAACAAAAAGTAACTTTTTTTTTGCTGACTGAGAATTTGAAGGTATTTCTGGGTATTTGGGTAGCGCTGATTCCAAAAATGCCATCAGTTTTGCCGCATCACGTCAGATTTTAGAGCTATAGAGAAAATAAAATTTCAATAGAAAATGTGCTCTAAAGCGGCTCTAATTTTATATTACCTGGATTTTTTTAAGGCGACACCCTTTAAAAATATGCAGATAGTTGCAATACATATAAATTTTAAGTTTCAGCCCAATCGGAGGTCATTTAGACGTGCCGTAAATGGCTAAAAGTTTAGAAAAATCGAATTTTTTCAGTTTTTTTTTTCTTTGGTCACCCCTAATACAATTTTAGGTATCCTAGAATGGAAAAAACATATATTTACGATATTCTGTAGTTCTTTGGCTTTCTAAAAATTATTCATTCGTAAAAATCTGTTAATTATTAGCGAAATTATTAATAAAAAATGTCAGCAAAGAAAAAACACAAGTACACTCACTGGTCGAAAAAAATGGACTTCAATTGAATTAGAAAGCGAACCCTATCCACGAGAAGCTAATGTATCCTCTCTGAGCATCGGGTCACGGGCACTAACTTTATTAAATATTATAAAAAAAAATATTTTTAGAATCTCATATCTTTCTTTATACTTGTAAAAGAAAAAGAAGTCCATTTTTTTCGACCAGTGAGTGTACTTGTGCTTTTTCTTTGATGACGTTTTTATTAATAATTTCGTTAATAATTAACAGATTTTTACGAATAAATAATTTTTAGAAAGCCAAAGAACTATAGAATATCGTAAATATATGTTTTTTTCATTCAGGGATACCTAAAATTGTATTTGGGGTGACCAAAGCAAAAAAGATCTTGAAAAATTCGATTTTTTCTAAACTTTTAGCCGTTTGCGGCACGTCTAAATGACCTCCGATTGGGATGAAACTTATAATTTATATGTATTATAACTACCTGCATATTTTTAAAGGGTGTTGCCTTAAAAAAATCCAGGTAATATAAAATTAGAGCCGCTTTAGAGCACATTTTCTATTAACATTTAATTTTCTCTATAGCTCTAAAATCTGACGTGATAGGCATTTTTGGAATCAGCGCTACCTAAATACCCAGAAATAGTTTCAAATTCTCAGTCAACAAAATCACTGTTGCCCAGTGTAATATATCAATAGTGCTGCAACTCGATTTCGTTAAAAATTTCCCACGCAGCAAATAAATTTACCTCTACCCTTTTTTTCTCTAGACTTTTCTCCTCTGCTATTTCTTTTTTATCATTAGTACTGCCGACATTACGCTTGGTCTTCTTGAGCACAAAAAGTATAATTTGAAGGGCCCAAGTCAAAAAAAAAAAAAAGCTTGGATGTATTTCGACTCTTCGTGTTAAATTTTGATGTCCTCTCAAAAAGTCGCTTTTAGTCCAAAATAAAATTTGAATTTTAATAAGGATAGCGAATAGCAGCCAGGAAAAATCAAAACAGACAAAAACTAGATCAATTTTTATCAGATTTATTTGATCGTTGACGTTTCGGACGCCAGTCGCGCCCTTTCTCAGGACAATCAATCGTCAAGCAAATAAAGATGGAATTTTTGTCTGATTTGATTTTTCCTGGCTGCTATTTGCTATCCTTATCGAATTAAACAGCCATTTCTCTCTTTTTGTATTTTAAATTTCATCAAAATCGGTTCTGCAGGGAAAAATTTGAAAATTGAAGAAAATAATGAAAAATAAATAAATAAAAAAAGGAAAAATAAGAGACTAAGGCTGAACAAAACGTTTTTGCCTAAAACTGTTTTTTCAATCCTTTTCTATAGGTCAACGCACACCGAGGAGACAAAACACAATCGGACATGATTCGACATTATTGAACAAAATGTTTTGCCATTGAGCGTTTTGTTCAATCGGTGTGCATTGGCATTGAGTAAAACGTTTTTCTCTTGGACAAAACGTTTTGTCCGAAAACTTTTTTTTTCAATTGGTGTGCGTTCAGCCCAACTATTGGCCTCTTGGAATTGGGAAAATCTCAACTTTGAGTTTCTGCCACTCTTTTTGGGAAAGGAATTTTTTTTTTTTTTTTAATTTATCCTCAAAATAATCCTTATTTATTCTAGTTTTAGGTAAAAAAAAATTTGGCTTATTTGAGATATTCGCCCAGAAAGAGAAAAGTTTCTCAAAAAAAATTTTTCACCTCCTTATCTTTTATTAAGGATTTAAAATATTTCTTGATAATCGTCGTCTTAGGGACAACTCGTCTATGAAAATGCAATGGACCATTGGAATGTATTGGAATATCATCTAAATGGGAGTTTCTTTGCTTTTTCGTTGCTCGGGAACGAATCGATCCGGCGACTCTTGATAAGGCCTACTAATTAAATAACTACTAATACTAATTAATGGGTATTGCCAATTTATGAAAATGTTAATATTCCAAGGCCTCTTTAATTACCATCAACTAATTGGGAACTCAAGACCTTAGAATAAATGAATCGTTTATTTGAGAAACCCTATAAGTCACAGTTCAACAACTTTTGGGAAATTGAATAAAAGTTGGTAATGACAAAAAATGGAAAATTTTCCAGTCTTTAGCACACTAACAGTCATCATGATCCTTCATTATTTGTTGTTGTTGTCGGCCAGTTTAAAATGTCGTTGTAGAAGTCCTTTACTTCCTCTGGGATGTTGCTTTGCAGCTTTTTTTTTATCTTTTCACTCACTGACATATAGGGTTTCTCAAATGATTGTAATATTCTTAATACAGTCAGGAATTTTGTTTTTTCTTTATCAATCAATGAGTCTTCATCATAGCAATCGATTTTTTACAAAAACTCATTTTCGCCAAACATGAGACTTATGGGGTTTTTCAAGTTAAAGATTCAATTCTATGAATATTATTCTAGCGCCTTTGAGATATGCAACTAGCGCCAAATGAAATTCTTCCAACCTTTGATAAAAATGTTCAAGTAGCGTTTTATATAGTAAAAGAATTTGATTTTCGGTTTAACTGTGGTTTATTTGTAAAAATTACAACGTTTCGGTCACTCATTCTGTGGTCTTCTTCATATACAATTCAGCTAAGATTATAAAGGTTGTTACATCTGTGACAATCTCAATTGAATTGAACGTTTTTTAGCGTTATATACCGTTTTATATTTTAATAACACCTATGATTTTGTTTTGATTTTTCTTCCCAAAATTAACGAAAAATGTCGTTTTCTTCGTTGATTATTTCAAAAACTATTCAGTTTTAGGAAAAATATCAAAGAATAAAAACTTTTTAAAATTGAGTATTTTATCATAAAATAACAAAAATTTTTGAAAAAACTTAGTAGGTAAAGTACTACTTCCAAGTACGTATTTACTCCAAAAGTTGATAGAAATCTACAATTTTAGTGTTAGGAGCATATACCAAATTTCATCCATCTAGCTTCTTTGGTTTTTAAGCAATCGTGTTCACACACACACACAGACACACAGAGAGAGAGAGAGTCATAATGTCAAAAATGGTATTTTTGAACTCAGGAGGTTTAAAACGTGGAGAAACATCAAAATCCCTAAGTCGAATTATTTTTACGATTATAATACTTTCTCTATACGAGAAAGTAAAAATGCTTAAATATTAATATACAAATGGAAAAGCCCGCCTTCGGCTCACTGTTTGGAAATTTTAAGGTTTTAAATTTCCCTCTTTGACTCAACATCCTTTTATTCTGGCGAATCAGCACCCTGACAGGTACCTTCACACAGGGACAGGAAGTCAGCGGCTAGCGCTTTATATATAGTATTTTTATTACTTTTATTTATGCGACACACTTTTTCAAACAAAAATTTAAAAATTAGCCAGCATACTGAAGATATATATAGTTTGAAAAATTTCGCCCCCCCCCCCTATATACGCTAAAAAAGGTTACGGGGGGGGGGGGGGCAGCTAAAATACGTTACGCCACTGCACAGCAACTCTCTCTTAGCTTCCGTAATTTCAAAGTTGTCTGCTAATTGCCCGCCTTTAGCGGTTATTATAAATACTGTATATCTTATTAATTAAGGTTTCGAAAAATTCGATATAAATTTTTAAGTTTTTATGAACAAAAATTTTTTTAAAGCTTTACTAATCCTTTGGGGGACAAAAAGTTTTTGTTTTCTCTTTCAAGAATAAATGCCCAAACAAAAGAGTTTAATCTCCATTTTTTTAAATGATTAATTCTTTCTATTGTATTCTATTTTTTGGTACGAATAGAGAGAATTCTATTAACGAAAGGAGTTGGTTGCAAATTGATTCTTTTCCCCATCAAAAGATACATACAAGCAGAATCCCATTGACAGAATATAATAAGATTTATTCTTGTTGTTGTTGTTGTTGTTTTCAACAAATTCGTCAATTATATTTTATGATATTCACCTTTAATCGAAATGTGAATAAAAACATTATTCAAGGACATTATTTATATCTGACTTTGAGAAAGAAAAAAGGTAATAAAAAGAATATTGATTTTTTTTTATAGATTTGGTGATTTCTTATATAAGATCACGCCTTTGGCGAGCCCCGCACCCGCCCAAGGAAGGCCCTCCCTCCCACCGCTGCTCGCTCTATATTTTAATTATCCTATTATGCTAAATAGAAATAATAATCGGGAAATGCATTTTGTAATCAGATGGAAATATTTCATAATGACCAGCTGTTCCGTTCGTGCTTAGCACTTGCTTTGGGAATGCCGGGAACGAAAATGAAACTTGAGACCGAAAAAAGAGGATTCGTTGGTACACTAGTAGTCCAAGAGCTGGCGACGAAAAAGGGGCAAGAGTTTTCTGAAGGCTATTATTTTCAGAATAGGTTGTCAGCATTTCCAGTACCGGGGCCTTTGACGGGAATAAGCCGGCTTAAAATTTGCAGACAACGAAAAAAAATAGGGATCTAACAGTCAGACAGCGAAATTTTGGGGCACGTGGGGTCAGCGCTAGCTCAAAACTGACAAAAAAGTATCGTATGCAAAGTGTTTTCTGAAGGCTGAAACTTTCCATTATAATAATGACCTGGTCAAGTTAACTAAGGGGCTATGAAAAACTATATATATCTCGACACAAAAAATCTGATGTGACTGGCCGCACTTACAGTAAGGAGGAAGAGAAAGTTGTTAGTATTTTTCCATTATTAAATTGCAACCTATTTTGAAAATATTAGCCTTCAGAAAACTATTGCCCATTTTTGTCGCCATCTCTCTGACTTTAGAAGGGCAAAAAACATCGCAGAGCGATGAGACGACAAAAAGAAATACGTAGTTCAGTACTTGGAGGTTATCATCAAGTAAACATTTATAAATATTAAAAAAAAAAAAAAAAAATTTAATGATTGTTCTTAACGATTCTTAAATTATTAAATAACTAGGCGCGCCGCCCGCCGAAGACTTCGCCCCCTGAACCTCCCTCCAGCTGGCTCGGGCCGCGGCGGATCCTCGCCTTTTCTTAATTTTTTTTTTAAACATTCACACTTTTTTCTCATTCACACTCACACTCACACACACATTCACACAGTCTTTTCGGTAACTTAGACCATTTAAGACTTTAGACGATAACCGTTGTAATTAATATATATATTGGAGGTTCAGGCATTTCTTTTTAAGCCATCTGGTATCCAAATGGCTTAAATAAAATCATCGGACTGCCTGCGGCCCGAACCCGCGACTTTTGGTATAGGAAATAAAGATGCTACTTTTCTTAATTATG
>JAKCPI010002841.1:0-14417 GCA_023213315.1 Euborellia annulipes
TATTAATAAAATAGGGAATAACTTTAAAAAAGTCGAAAATACGAAATAAATGAGAAAATGAGATTGAATCATAACCAATTGGAGCAAATGACATTCAACGATAATCTCTATATATTTTAAGAGACAATGAAATTTAATTTACAAATTAAATTAGTAGAAAATATCTAATTAAAACAAAAAAGGAGAAAGAAATGCAAATCAAATAATAAATACCTTATAAAATTGAGATAATTGTTAGCTGGACTTGACAGGTGATGAGAAGCACACACACACAGACACGCACACACATGCATGGAGATCAGAGCATAGAGCACAGAGCATGTCAAATCCTGTGAGCAGAGTTGGCAAGTTTTATCCCGCCGAGTATAATACACGGTTTTATACATGTATAAAACTATCGCGGATAAAACTAGGCCGATGTATAAAAGGTATAAAACTGTAAAAAACCAATTCTCTCCTCCTGAAAAAACAGCTTAAAAGCTTTTCATGTTTTATAATGTTCTAAAGTATTGACGATGTTGTTTGCTTTTTATTTAGTGAATAATATAATCAAAATGTTAATAATTGAAAAATGAAATTTTATTTGAGCTTCCTTTCTCGTCGGGTTTGCGCATGCGCATCCAAGTTTTATACATTTTATACGTTTAATACATTTTATACGTTTCATACAAGTTTTATCCGCAATTTTTGTATAAAACTGCAAAATTGTGTATAAAACCCAACTCTGCCTGTGAGTTACAACTAGGGCTGGACGGTAATGGATTTTCATTACCGACCTCGATAATGAAAAAAAAACCGGTTTTTCTCGAAAGTCGGTAAAAACCGGTTTTTCTCGAAAGTCGGTAAAAATTTTTTGCCCCCGCGGAACGGAATTTGCCGCCGCGGAACCAAAGTTTGCCGTCGCGGACCAAAATTTTTTCCCGTCCGAAAAAATATTTTACCTTTTTTTTAGAGACGCCAATTTTTTGCCGCCCGCGGAACCTGAATTTGTCGCCGCGGAACCAAAGTTTGCCGCCGCGGAACATTTTTTTTTTCGCGGAACCAAAATTTTTTCCCGTCCGAAAAAATCGGTTTTTACCGACTTTCGAAAAAAAAAAACCGGTTTTTACCGAATTAGAGGTTCGTTACCGCGTTTTCGGTAAAAAATTTTTACCGGTTTTTACCAGTAAACCGGTTTACTGTCCAGCCCTATTGCCAATCTCTCTTATTTGACTTATATCGGACTTATATATGTGTATATCTGGTATATTATAATGTTTTTTTCTTTTTTTCTTTAATGCATCTTATGTTAGTTGTTGCGTATTGTGAATTGGGTTTAGCCCGTGATAAATAAATAAATAGAAAGAAAGTAAAAAACTTGCAGTTATATTAGACTGTAGAACCAGAAGGAACTCTCTTATACCTATGATGGAGAATTTAGAGATTAGTACAATAAATTTTGTATAAAAAGTGCTTTAGAAGAAATAGGACATGAGGATTTATACAATGAAAACAACTTTAATATTTTAAACTATTTAATTGAATTATTAAAGCCAACAAAATTGGCACTAAAAAAGTTGAGTAAATCCTCTTCAGCTTTACTTATATTACTGCTGAAGGAGTATTGTCATTGTTATTTACTGAAATTAAACAAAAGAACAGCAGTAGTAATTTGGGAAAAAAAATTTTATAATTGTTTAAAATCAAGAATATTTGAAAGGCGGAATAAAGAATTAACAACTCTTTATAAATTTTTACAAACTGCGACTTTTCCTGTAACTGATTTGATGGAACTCCCATATTCGTCACCGGTGCGGCCCCTCATCTGGGTCTCAGAGTCCCAATAGCTAAACAACGCCTCGTCACTCAACTACGCCTCGCAGGCGGGAAGAAGATAACTCTCACTTACAAAGGCCTCAAATGCACATTAAATCCAGAAGAACGCTGTACCATCTGCAATCTACGGGAAGAGGAAACACTTTCCCACTTCATATTTGATTGCCCCATGCATGAGACCAGCAGAAGAAGACATTTGGAACAACTTCTACAAAACGGAAGAACACTGGAAAATTTACTGGCCATCTCGGACCTAGAGAAGTTGAACTCCGTGATATACTAAACCGTTGAAGCAATGAAAAGGAAACTACTTGTATAGATTAAAAAATGTAACACAAAATATTTTAGAAATGTATTAAGGGAAAAAAATCTGGTGTGACTGCGCAGCACACAACTTTCTCTTACCTTCGGTAATCGAAAGTTGTGTACTGTGCTTGTCACACCAGATTTTTTTGTGTCGACATGTATTTAGTTTCCGACAGTAGGGTACAATTGAATTCAAGATGTAAAATTTATAAGTATGGGAAAATATTTATATTTTGTTACCATGGCAACCATTTCTCCTATCCTTCCCTATGAAATACAAGAGTAAAGTGTGCTTCAAACAATTTTGTGGGCAAAACGAGAATATACATTTGAAAGAGCATCTAAAAAATAATTGATTTTTGAATTTTAATCAAAATCGTTAGAGCGAATTTTGAGAAAATCGAAAAAAACTGAAAAAGTACATCAGTAAAGTACTAGTACTCTTTGGCCGATTTTGATTAAAAGCTTATTTTTCCGGTCCGCGGGGGATGTTTAACTTAAATATAAAATTTCAGCCTCATAGCTCAATTCCTTCATGCTTAAAATTGAACACACACCCACACACCCCCACACCCACACACCCACCCCACCCACCCACCCACAGACAGACCATGTCGCGAAAACCACTTTTTTGGATTCAGGGGACCTCAAAACGTGAAGATCCATCAAAATCTCGACATCGAATTTTTGACATGAACCAATACTTTCTCTCTATATATATATTACATATATACATAGGTAAGAGAAAGTAAAAAACACAAAACAAATACAAAATGTAATATAAACTCACTCATATTGTATAGCAAATTGCGAACACAATAAAATATTATTATTATTATATTCGTCTAAGACGAGGACTTTGTCGTTGGTAAAGACTGATAGGTGATTCTACCCTTACTGCATCCCTAGAGTCGCTAGATCATAGAAGAAGAGTATCTTCACTATCTCTCTTCTACAGGTATTACCATGGTCAATGCTCTGCCGAATTAAAATCAATTATCCCACCCAATGCAACATATTCACGGAACACAAGAGAGGCATCTTCCCAGCATCCCTATGCTGTTCAGATCACGACTAACAGAACAAATCAATTTCATTCTTCCTTTGTCCCCATGACCTCCCGTGATTGGAACAAGCTCCCTGCGTCTATCTTCCCCAAAACCTACAATCTTCAGACTTTCAAGTCTAACCTCAACAGGCATCTTCTCAGTTCCCGCAGTTGAGTTTCCCCTTTATGCTTCTCCTTTTGTTTTTATTTTCTTCCTGGCTGCATGTGACTATTGGTCATTATAGGTCTTCGGACCTTATGCACCCATTCCAAAAAAAAAAAAAAAAAAAAAAAAAAAAAAAAAAAAAAAAAAAGAGATGTTAGCTGTTAGATTATTTGGAGAAAAAGCAAGTGAAGTCGAACCTATAGCATCCGAACCGATATCTTTAGCACATAAATTACAAGAATCAATTTCTGAAGTGTTGGAAGGTTCAGAGGATTGTGTAAACGACGACCATTTAACGACATCTTTCCAAAAAGAATTGAAAATGTTTGCTGTAACCAAGAAAAAATCAAAACAACTCTCGAAAATTTATTCAAAGCTCTGGTATCAATTCAGCCATCATCAACAGTGAGCGAGAGAGTCTTTTCGATCGCCGGTAATTACGTTCGGCGGTGAAATTTGAACTTTTGGATTCACTAGTTTTTTTGAAATTTTATTTTACTACCGGAGTCAAAAGACAAATTCTAGTTTTAACCTCAGAAGCCTCAATTTCTTTGATGTTTTATTTGCCGGACTATGAGGTTGAAATATGAATTACCAATTGATTCGAAACTCTCATGTATCGGGAAGTTGTAGCTGGAACTTAGAAAAAAACTTGTAGTTAGGAAAATTTATGGTTCAGGGAAAAAAAAAAATTTATGTGCCATTTATAAGTGACTATATGAGGGTGAACATTTTAGATTTTTTTAGTTTTAAAACAAACAAGCACAGTACACAACTTTCTTTTACCGAAGCAGTGGCGTCATTTCAACTTTTTCTTGGGGGGGGGGGGGGGCAAACATTTTTTTTTCATAAAATTTACTTATAAATAGGTACTCAAATTTGGCCAAAAGATATTTAATTTAATTAATTGTTTAATTTTGTACAGTTTGTATACTCGTGGATAAATTTTGTAATATTTTATTTTATTTATTTTTTTTTTTTTTCATTTATTTGCCCTTTTAGCAGTAGGCCATCTGGCTAAAATCATACAATAACTATACAAAACTTATCATACATAAAACAATATGTAACAAAAAATCAAAATAATAATAATGAACTCACCAGGACTGTAGATTAATATTTGAGAAGATGAGAAAAAGGTCAATTCGGTCCTCGAGAATTTCGAGAATGAAACATGTATATATTATAGTAAAATAATAGCAGTATATTTATTCTCTTTGTTGACATATTGATAATCTCAGACCTCTCGAAATTCTCGAGGACTGAATGGAACTTTTCTCATCTTCTAAATCAAAATAATATTGATACCAAAAATAAGGCAAAAAACTAAGCAATATGAATACAATAACTTAAATAAAAAGCCCTTCTGGCTTGGTGTAGGGCAGCGTTTCCCAACCTTTTGAAGTCCACGGCACCCCAAAGGTGCGTTGGGAATAATATTACACACTAGCGGCACCCTTCCTTTTTTTTCCCCTATCACGAAATTTTTTCCGCCCTGGGGCAAATTTTTTTTACCTTGAGTGAAAATCATTTGACCCTTTTTTGGCAAAACTTTATTTTTTCCGCCCTCTTTATTTTTATTTTTTTTTTATCTAAATATCTCGCGGCACCCCTTAGGCATTCTCGCGGCACCCTTGGGTGCCGGGGCACACCGGTTGGGAACCACTGGTGTAGGGGTTAGAGTGCAAACCTCGTATACCCGAACGTCGCGGGTTCGGACCCCAGGCAGTCCGATGATTTTATTTAAGGCATTTGGATACCAAATGGCTTAAATAGAAATGCCTGAACACCAAATTGATATATTAATTACAACGGTTATCGTCAAAGTCTTAAATGGCCTAAGTTGCCGAAAAGACTGTGTGAATGTGTAGGTGCATGTGAGTGTGAATAGAGAAAAAAGTGTGAATGTTTTTATAAAAAAAAAAAAAAAACTAAATAAAAATACAGTAACAAACCAATAACAATACAATAACAAAAACAATAACATATGAACTGTTTTTTTTTTTTCTTTTATTATTTTTGTCGCAGAAATAAAATATTTTATTTAAAATAATATAAAATTTTATAAAAATCAGAGCCCTTGGTGGAGGAAGGGGCACCCCCCAGTGGAGTAGCGAGCTTAACTCGCGCCCGGGGCATAATACCTTTTTAGCGCCCCCCCACCCCATTCGAAAACCATATAATATTATATGTAAAATATACTCGCAAATTAATAAATAAATGAAGTCATAGGCTTAAGCTAGGCTTTAAATTTGAGACAAAATTATCCAGCAATTTTTTTGTTTTGCGGACCATTTGGCGCCCTTTGTGAGTAGCGCCCGGGGCATGATGGCCCCCCTTGCCCACCCATCGCGACGCCACGGGGCACCCCCACCTCCAAATGATGCCACTGTGCCGAAGAGAAAGTTGTGTGCTGTGCAATCCCTCACACCAGATTTTTATAAATAAAGCCTTTATTAAGTTGCTAACTTCACAAACTTTCATTATACCTCAAATAGCTAATTATATGTAAAAAAAAAAAAACTCGATGGTTAAACTTTTTACTATATCAATTTGCTATCTGTCGGATAAGTTTGTTAGTTGACTAGATGTCAAGTCAACCGGCCATAAAAAAAAATACATTTTAATTTTAAAATTAATTATCCAACATTTAACGAAAAGTGTATGTATACACAATCTATTAACACAAACAAAAATGAATACTTTACACAATTTAATTAATAAATGAAATAAATTCTTTTCTAAGAAGACATATATATATACTTTTCTTTTTTTTACAACGAAATCATTCATTTGAGAATTTTTCATTCATTGAAAAATAATAAAAAAAAAAGCAGGTGTTATATGATGCGCGTGCGCTTTGATTGTAGACGAGGACGTCGACGACGGCGTCGACGGCGACGGCGGCGATATTCAGCGCTCACTTCAAACCCAACTAGTCTACGCTCGTCCCGCGACGCGTTATCAACTCTCTCTCTCCACTCACACACTATCTATTTATTTATTTATCTACCCAACGTTTATGCCCGTGATCACGTGATTCACACCTTTTTTTTTGTGAATAATAATATTATTTTTAGTGAGTTTTTTAATTTTTTTTTTGTTACTTTGTGTGTATAATTTTTATTTTTTTTTTTATTGTCACGTGGTCGAATTCTTCGGCCGCACGATGATACTTTTATCTTTGACTGATTAGGTGAGTAATTATTATTATTATCACTACAATATATATTATCAGGGATAAAAATTGAATAAAATGTATTCATAATTTATAATTTTGTTGCAAAAAAAAAAGTTTTTTCTTTGAGAGCAGAGTTTTTTTGAAGTTCATGGCACCCTTGGGATTAACATTAAACACTAGGAGCACCCTTCCTTGAATTAAAAAAAAATTAAGTTAAATTTATTGAAATATTATATAATAACTAGTAAGGTCCGACCGAAACAAGATTTTCAGCCGAAACCGAAACAGAATTTTGGACTTAATTTAGTTTTTTTCAGCCGAAACGTCAACCGAAATTTGTATTTCCTATCAAGGGCGTATTTTTTTCGGGGGGGGGGGGCTTTGACTCAAAAATTTTTTTTAAAGAAACTAAATTTTTCCCCGCGGAATATTTCCCCCTTTTACGGAACCAAAGTTTTCCGTCCTGCAGAAAAATTTTTTCCCGACCGTGGAAATCATTTTACCTTTTTTTTGGGGACCCAAAATCCCCCCGGTGAAACGATTCCCCTTTCACACCAGATAGATATTTTTTAATCTAATTTAATAAGAGGGTAAAATGAGAAATGCAGCTAAGGTTATTTCTTTATTGGTTAATTCACACAGCTGACGTTTCGGTTCCGTGTTTGAACCATCTTCAGAGCTGGCGAAAAGTCATTATGAATTTTAAATATTATATTATTATGCCAGCTCTGAAGATGGTTCAAACACGGAACCGAAACGTCAGCTGTGTGAATTAACCAAATAAAGAAATAACCTTAGCTGCATTTCTCATTTTTACCCTCTTATTAATGTAACAACTCAGCTATAAATTGCTAAAATGTTATGCAATCTAATTTAAGGTCTTTTTTCGGGATCGGAGGCCATTTCGACCCCCGTCCCTATTTATTCAAATTGATTGGTATCCGATACAATTTAAATTAATTTTGTGGCTAAAACCAATTTTGGACGGTTTTAACCAGAGCCCTGGTCAAAATCTAAAAAAGTGTTTTTTTAACCATCCTTCTTAAGTATAGGGAAATTTTTTTTTTTGATTATCTCAATATTTCGCGTCACCCCTTAGCCAATCACGCGGCACCCCCTGGGTGCCCGGGCGCCCGGTTGGGAACCACACCTTCAGAGCTTAAAAAAAAATTATTATACGTACAGTGTATAAAAGTGAATTTCGTTTTTTGTTTGTTAAGCTATCAGAGTTTTCTCATCAAATAAAAAAAAATATTCAAAAATCAAATATGTATTAGGCCTATAGAAAATATAAAATTGAATTAGAAATTACTGAGAAAGGATTAAATATCATCTATTAAGTGAGAACTCTAATATAATTTAAATAATATTTTACAGTTTATATATTTTGCAATATATTATTTAAGAATACTATATAGGTTAATTTAAAAAAGATCAGAGCCCTTGGAAATGGCAAATGTCCCCCTCCAAATGACGCCACAGTGACGTTCCACCTGATGATTCTCCGCACTCACCCAACCCGCGGCGCTAATTGCAACCACCATTTTATATTTTGTTTTTACTTTCTCTTACCTATATATATTAATATACATATATAAAAAGTACCGGTATTGGATTCATACTAAAGATACGATGTCGAGATTTTGACGGATATACACGTTTTAAGGTCCCCTGAATCCAAAAAGTGGTTTTCGCGACATGGTCTGTCTGTGTGTCTGTCCGTGAACAAAATATCTCAAGAAATAAAGAACTAGGGGGTTAAAATTTTATATTTTAACTAGGGAACTCCATGAGACGTGAAAATAAGCTTTTGCACAAAATGGGTCAAAGAGTACTAGTACTTTACTGATGTACTTTTTCAGTTTTTTTTTCGATTTTCTCAAAAGTCGCTTCAACAATTTTGATTAAAATTCAAAAATATTTTATTTATTATTATTTATTTATTTATTTAGAATAATAATTTAAATAGTATATTCTCATTTTGCTCTCAAAGCTTGAAGACCACTTTACTCTTGTACTTCAGAGGAAAGGAGAAATGGTTGCCATCTTAATAAAATTTAATCTTGAATTCTAATAAATCGGCAGAAACTAGCAAGAGAAAGTTGTGTACTGTGCGTCCAGCCACACCAGATTTTTATTTATTAATGCCTATCCGAAATGTTTTCTCATATCATTTATATATCGCCTTTGTTTGTGGTATAATTGGTGTTTTTCAAACAATATAAAACTATAAACTATATTTTACGAGTTTGTGCTTGATTGGCCAGTGGCCATTGGATTCGAACTATGAAGCCGACGGAAGGAGTCGGCGAAAATTTTATTTTCTCTAGGCAATTATTTTGGCATCACAGGGATGAGTGGGGAGGAGGGCGGCTTCCTCTTTTGAAAAGAATCATTTTAATCATTCAAAAGGTTTTAATAACGATCATATGAATCCCAGAACAAAATCATTATTTATTAAAAGGATTTTTTTTTTTGGCTGATAAAAAGATGAAATTGTACTATCCTCAAGGAAATATTCACATTAAATTAAACAAAAATATGCCATATTTTTGAGGGTGAATTTTTTTTTTTTTTGGAAACCTTTAAGATCTATTCTGAATCAGTGGAAATTATATAGCTACAAAAAAAGGGCGGAAAAAAGGAGGGGGGGGGTAATTATTCCCCCTCCCCCGAGATTTAAAAAAAGTACTTTTTTTCGAAAAAAAAAAAAAAAAAAAATTTTATGTAAATTTATGTTTATTTTTAGTATAAGGGTATTTTATGGCTGGTAGAATTTGTAACAGGAATGAAAGTTAGAAGAAAAATGCAGCCAGAATTTTTTCTTTAAATATATATTTCAACAGCTAGCTGACGTTTCGGCTTTGGTTAAAGCCATCCTCGGAGCTATAAACAATGAAACGAAACATTTCTTTTTTTTACAAATATTGTTTAACAATCATTTTTTATAAAACTTTTTTTTTTTTTTTTTCTACTAGAATGAAAATCATACCTGCTGTTAGTCTTCATATACATATATTTTGAATTGTATCCGGTATTAAAGTTAATTTAGGATATAACATCAGGGAAAAAAGTTTTCTGTTCAAGATCAACTTTTTCCTTCTTCTATCACCAATACAATATATTTATTTTTTTTTGTGCCTAATGTGATAATTGACTCAGGGCAGTACAATTTCATCTAATGTATTTTTAATGTAAAATTTTAAAAATTAATACTTAAAAATTTGATTTGTATTTATATTCTGGCAAACAATGGAATGACTACTGCTTCAACGGAACCAATGCTTCTCAGGCGGCTGACTCTATCACAGAAGCCATAATCATGGGTATGGAAATGTACGTACCCTTTAAAATATATCAAAAAGGGAAAAAAATCCAAACCATGGTTTAATGTCCAATGTGTGAAAGCCACTAGCGCCAAAAATCAAGCATATGAGAACTGGAAACTGTCTCATGATCCGTTGGAGTGGGATAGATTTCGTAAGGCCAGAGCCCAATGTCAGAAAACCATCAACGAGGCTAAAAGGACCTTCGAGCAGAGGAAATGCGACCAATTGGCATCCTGCCCAAATGGTAGTCGACGCTTCTGGTCTTTGGCCAAGGCAGTAGGCCGTAACTTTTCCTCATCTTCATTTCCACCTCTTAATTTGCCTGATGGTAAAATTGCCACTACCCCATTTGAAAAAGCCCAAATCTTTGCTTCTCTCTTCGCATCCAATTCTACTATTGACGATAAAGCCAATAGTCGCGATCCTCCGACCCAGCATTCCAATAAAATTTCAATGAATAAAATTCATTTTAGGGATAAACTAATTAAAAAGGTTATTAAGGAGCTAGTAATCGACAAATCCCCAGGCCCTGACGGTATTCCCCCCATCGTCATTAAAAAATGTTCCCCTGAATTGGTCCCAATATTATCCAGGTTGTTCAACCTCTCATTTTCCTCGGGAAATTTTCCCGACTCTTGGAAATTGGCGAATATTCAACCCATTCCCAAAAAAAGGTGACTCCTCTCTTCCCAGCAACTATCGCCCAATCGCAATAACCTCCATACTATCCAAAATTATGGAAAAAGCCCTCAACATTCAAATTTTAAATCATCTGGAACATTGCGGAATGATGAATGATAGGCAATATGGTTTCAGGCATGCTCGTTCGACTGGGGATATTTTGAGCTTTGTCACACACCTCTGGAACAAAGCCATGGAAATGAAAGGGGAAACTATTGCAGTTGCTCTTGACATTTCGAAGGCTTTCGATCAGGTATGGCATAAAAATCTTTATGCTAAACTTCCATCTTTTGGCCTATCCTCTGAGCTGTGCCAGTGGATCAAGAGCTTTCTAACGGAGCGAAAGATCTCGGTTGTAGTCGACGGTGTGTCTTCTATTCCGCATTCAATCAACGCAGGTGTTCCCCAGGGTTCTGTCCTCTCTCCCACCCTATTCCTTATGTACATTAACGATCTCATGGGAGTAACCTCCAACCCAATTCATTGCTTTGCTGATGACAGTACCCTGCACTCAGTCAGGACTGGTGAAACCTCATCCACTGGTCGTCTGGGGGCTGTGTCGTCGATAAATGATGATCTTGGTCTCTTGGAGGAATGGGGGAACCTCAATCAAGTAAAATTCAATTCCCAAAAAACCCAATGTTGTTTAATTTCTAGACAAAAAAATAGGATTTGCCCTCCCCTTATTTACAGCAATAATAGTCTCGAGTTCAAAGATTCATTTTCTGTTCTGGGAGTGACAGTTACATCTGATCTCTCCTGGAGCAACCACATCTCTTCTGTGGTTAAACCTACCGCAAGGAAATTGGGTTTCCTATTCAAAACGAAGCGTTACTTTTCCTCCCAACAACTCCTAATCCTCTATAAAGCCCAAATTCGGCCGTGTCTTGAATATTGTTCCCACCTTTGGCGAGGGGCGTCGAAAGACGCTCTCTCCTCCTTGGAAGCCATACAGAGGCGTGCAATTAGACTGATAGGTGATTCTACCCTTACTGCATCCTTACAGTCACTAGATCATAGAAGAAGAGTATCTGCACTATCTCTCTTCTACAGGTATTACCATGGTCAATGCTCTGCCGAATTAAAATCAATTATCCCACCCAATGCAACATATTCACGGAACACAAGAGAGGCATCTTCCCAGCATCCCTATGCTGTTCAGATCACGACTAACAGAACAAAACAATTTCATTCTTCCTTTGTCCCCATGACCTCCCGTGATTGGAACAAGCTCCCTGCGTCTATCTTCCCCAAAACCTACAATCTTCAGACTTTTAAGTCTAACCTCAACAGGCATCTTCTCAGTTCCCGCAGTTGAGTTTCCCCTTTATGCTTCTCCTTTTGTTTTTATTTTCTTCCTGGCTGCATGTGACTATTGGTCATTATAGGTCTTCGGACCTTATGCACCCATTCCAAAAAAAAAAAAACAAGTACAGAATGCGCCTTTAAATTACCGAAATTAAGAAAAAATAGTGTGTTGTGCGACGAGTCATACCAGATTACCCCCCCCCCAAGAAACACCTCTGGATCCATCCGCCCTTGCTACAATAATATGTTTCGTTAGCTGTCAAGTAAATTTTTTAAGGTGCACGTCTCGTGGTGCTAATTTTGAGACTTTCCAGCGGCCACAATTTTGAAGCTATCGACCTCAAATTTTTTTAAATTAAAGCTATTTAAAATATCTACAACTTATAGAAGCCCTTTTTTGATTTTCAAAAAAAAAAAATTTTTTTTAGATTAATCGCATTAAATAAAAGATATTTTAAAAAAAGGAGCTCTATAAGTTGTAGATAATTAAATTAGTAATCATTGTGTTAAAAAATAATTAATCTTTTGCCTTTAATTAATTAGCTGGAAAGTCTAGAAATAAATGGAATAAGTTCCGCGTATTCCAATGGGGGAACACTAACGCCATCTCTTGCCGCCTCGAGTCAATCGTGCTTTAACGGTTTTTCGAGACGCGCACCTTAAAGAAAAAATTATTGGCTGTATTTTTCTTTTCTTATATCCTTTATCCTGTGAATCATTATTACATACTTTGTAGGGTGGGCCAAAAATATTGATTTTTTTTTTAACATCCGACACTGAAAAAGTAAAAATTGGTTCCAGATGTATTTTTGCTTGATAACAAAAAAATTAATTACAATAATTTTTTAATAAGTCATTAAAAAAATTATAGCTCGATGTCCCAATAATCTCTTAAGAATTTAATTCATTAAAAAAATAACCGCATTGAAAAATTCCTTATAATAGTCTAGTTTTTTTTTTTTTTAAGTACGTTTAGACGTCGCACCTGAATCCCTTAAATAAAATCATCGGACTGCCTGGGGTCCGAACCTTTGGTATACGAGGCTAGCACGTTACCATCTAGACCAGGGGTGCCCAACCTTTTTTTTTCCCTGGGCTCGTTTCATCTTGAAATACAATTTTCGGGCCCCATTTTTTTTTATTTGATTTTTTTATTAAAACTTTTAAAAAAAATAATAAAATTTTAAATAAATTAATGAATATATTTTATAGATGGGGTGTTGTCTAGACCAAGCCCTGCATTTTTGTTAAAAAACATTTTTAGTTGAAATGAAGAAATAAATATCTCTTTGCTGACGTTTTTTTTTAATCAAAACATTAATAACAATTGTATTTAAATATATAAAGAATAATTTTAATAAAATAAAAATGAGAGATTTAATTAAAGATCTCTGCTTCATATATACTGCTTCACACATTCAAATCTGAAAATCTGAATATAAAATTTAAAAATGTGCACTTATTGTTAGATAAAGTATAGAGTCTAATTGAAGTTCTTAATGATTGCTGAGATGGTAAAATCAATGTTGTATTATTTTAAGAGGTGAATTAAATATAAGGCTTTCATTTTTTTCCTCAAAAAGAGTAAAAAGGTATTTAGCCCAATTTTGCTCTCTATAATTGTCACAAATCTTAAGGGACCACGGGAGCGAAGCAGCGGCAGCGTAACTAGCCTTTGAGGGCGGCGGGGGCGAAGCTCTTCAACTAGGGCGCCATTTTTTAAGTTGTAATATAATTTTAAAAGAAATCTATCAATTTTTTTGGATAATCTATTGAAAGAATTTGATAAAATCACCGTCCATGGGCTATATTTTAGATGCCCTTTGGGCGCTTATGTCAGTATCGAGGGGCGCCAAAGGCTTGAAGCGCCTCGGGCGTGAGGGGGCAAGCGCCCCCCTTCGCCCCCACCTAGTTACGCTACAGGAGCGAAATGGTTACGCATGTTTTCCTCGATAAGATGGCGTTGTGTGTCATAGAAAGTATGTCCAAAAAATCAAGTAATTCAAACATTGGCCAAGAGATGCTGAATGGTAGCTAACAATATTTAATGCATTTGGTTGATTTTCATTGATCTTTTAACAATAAATACTTTATAAATGTTATTATTTATTATGTATCTTTTATAAAAAGCATAAAAATATATAAATATAGGCTAATACTAGTATTGTCTGTTAGGACTAGCCTGCCATCTATTGCAAGAAAGCTGAACTAATTTGACATTTGATTTTAAATAAATCATCTAAGCTTATTTTAAAAATTTCTTAATTAATATGTGATTAATAATAACAATAAATTCATTTTAAATTTAAAGAAAAATTAAAGAATATTGGGACAGATTGTTTTTTTGTATTTGCTTGATAACAAAAAAAATAATTACGATAATTTTTTAATAAGTCATTAAAAAAATTATAGCTCGTCATGCCCCAATAATCTCTGTGTGAATTTAATTCATTAAAAAAAAACGCATTGAAAAATTCCTTATAATAGTCTAGTTGTTTAAAGTACGATACTAGACGTCGCTCCTGAACCCCCTTAAACGAATTTCAATTTCAAAGACCCAACAATAATCGTATATGCATACTT
>JAKCPI010002842.1:0-10087 GCA_023213315.1 Euborellia annulipes
ACAGGTTCAAAAAACAAATCCCTCTCGTTGGCTCGTTGGCATGGTGCACCCTCCACCCCTCCTAGATTTAAATCTTTAAACTACATTTAAGGTGTAAAAATAAATTTTCTAAATTATAAAATCAAAAAGTGAATACAATTAAATTTGTATTCGTTTAGCAATCACACCTTAAGCCCTGGGTATTAAGAAGATGATAATGAAATCCCGCGGCGGGAGAGGCTCTTTCTCTCTCTCTGTGTCAGCTGAAAAGAAGAACATCCTCAAAAGCTAATCTAATCTAGCCCCTTTAATATTCTTGCACCATGCTTAATACCTTTGTTCTGTTGACCCTCAGGAATCTGTAACAAAAAAGAAAAAAAGAAATTAAAATCAGATCATTTATATATTTTTGGATTTATAAGGGTATGTTTAGAGTATAAAATATTCACCTCCTGAGGGGTTGACGGTCGCTCGAAGCTCCTTGCCTGGCACTCGTAGAGCTGATCCATCGAAGCTTCCTGCACTCGTAGAGCTGATCCAGTTGATTGCACTAGTTGAAAGTTAAACACTAAGCACTGAACACTGAACACTGAACACAATTGCACCGGAGAATCACAAACCTGCAAAAGAGAAATTGTTTAAGAATCTATTCCTTAGAGGTCTAGAAATCTAGTGAAAATAATTTTCCATTAGGATTTTATGAATGAAGTTTTAAGGAGTATATTCCAGGGATTATTTCCACTGGCTCTTTCCTGTGTATGACCCTGCCTATATTCGATATTAGACAGGGGGGTTTTAAGGGGGGGCTAAGAGGGCCCGGGTCCCTCCGAAATTTTTCAAAATATATATATGTTCGGGTGTATGACCAATTTCTATATTTTTGTTATGAGAAAGTGCGTCTGATATTAGATGCATATAAATAACCACCACGATTGAGGAAACCTTTTGATATCATGAAAAAGGGCGAGGAATGGACACCGAAACTTCTATAATAGATTAAATTCTAATAACAACAAATAGAATAGTAATATCGCATATATTAAATATTTATATAGAGATTCGGTATATATTCTCCCACTATTAATGTTGTTCACAAATTTAAATGCATTTTATTATGCAAATAGGGGCCTAATAGAAAAATTTTTTTATTCTAATCCATAGTTTGATCCTTACTTAATGAATGTATCTAAATATAAAGTGTAAATGTACTTACCAAAAAGTAGAAATTATAGGAATTCTGGGCCGGAGTGACACGGCCTGTTGTCCATGTCAAGCCCTCTCTGCAGCCTTTGTCTCAACTTGAGTCGAGAAGACATGTGCAGCAGGTAAAACTAGAACAAAAAAAAGAAAAGAGAATTAGGAAAAATTTCCAACTCATACGATATATATATATATATACAACACACACAGTTTCCAATAGGAAAATCCTCGATTTTTCAAAAATATTTTAAGCCTCCCAATTTGGAGATTTTCCTGGGGTCCGTAATGTCCATAATATTCACTAAAAGGGTACAAAAAAAATTTCATTCAAAGGGAAGTCGGTCAAACAGAGGGTGACATACGGGCCAGAGCAATCTGAAATTATTTACATATATATATCCTTTGAAATTTAAAAAAAAAAATTTAAAGTATCTATCAGTTGCCCTAAAAATAAATTAAATTCTGAAAATCTTTAAATTTACTTTGATTCCATTGAGAAATCCAAAAATGATTGTGATTTCACAGATGCAACAACCTTTAATATTATTAATTCTAGTCCCTTATTCACACATTCTCTCTTATTTGATATTAAATCCAAAACAAATTTCCAAATAGTTTTTACTTCATTTTGGGATCTTTTTTTTTTATTAAAAAAAATAAATTTTCAGTTTTAAAATAAAGGATATCGACTCTAAATGTAAGAGATGATAAAAAAGAATAAATAAAAGATGATTTTTCTAATGTGTAAGGTTAGAAAATGAATTTATCAAAATCAATTAAAAATAAATAACTTGTAGTTGAAAAAAAAATATATAAGTAAAAATAAATTTTATATATATATATATCGGGAGGAATGAATCCATCTTTTAATTAGATCATATTGTCACTTTATATATATATATATATATTTTGGATCACACTGACATTAAAAATTGCTATTATACTTTATTTGTTAAACTTTGAGTAAAAATCATGGTTTAATTCTCTTCAATACAAATAATAAGTGTCTGTAACTAAATTGTACTTGAAAATCACACAATTAGGGACCAAAAGTTGAACAAATAAAATAAAAGAGAAAAATTTTATTTATTTATTAATGATGAGAATCAGTGGGATCCAATTTATATAAATGGGAGTATAAATTCATAAATGATTTTGATAAATCCATTCTCTTCTCTTTCAAATTAGAAAATCATCTTTTATTTTAAATATAAAAATTGATTTTTTCAAAAAATATATATACATAAGGATGTCAGCATTATAAATATTCGTTTAATTATTTTAAAAAGAAGCTTAAAAAGGGAACAAGATGAATATTATCTGATTGCAAAATGAAATTAAAACTATTTGGAAACTTATTTTTGTATTTATTGTTAAATAAAAGGGAAAAATATTTAGAATTACAATTGAATCACATAAGACTTCCAAAGAATTAATAAAACATGCTATCAATTTAAATCACAAGTGGGAAATGCGTTATATTAAAATTTTATTAACTTAGCTGTAAGATCTGTCAGACTGATTTTGGTTAAAATAATTCACTCACATTTAAGAAAATAATTAGAGAAATTAAAATAATTAATAAAATACAATCAAGGGTTTATAAAAGAAAATAAATAAATGAGAAAGATGAGATGAAAGGTTAAAGGCTGGGCAACGAGTTTTCTCAACTCACACTCACATAAAATGATTTAATTTGTTAGAAATAAATATTAGATAATAAAATCATGCGGAATGGATTAATTATCAAAAGAAATAATTATATTTACCTATAATAAATGTGATGACAGGTGAATTTAGGCGGTAAACATGTGTTAGACAAGGTGCAAATAGAAAGATCAGAGAAGCTGTCAAATGGACGACCAACTCTTTGACAAATAATTATGAAAAATTTAAAAAAAAAAATTTATAAAATAAATTATTCTAACTTTAAAAAATAATTTAGAATAATTTTTTATATACATTTTTTTTTTTACTTTTAATTTATTATTCATTATATCAAAAAAATAAATAAATAAATTCACATGTCTGTTAAAAATTCGTATTTTTCTTTTTTAAAAACAATAAAATATTATTTTAAAAACAAAATTGATTTTAAAAAATTCTTACATACTATATTTTAAAGTTAAAATAATTTATTATTTAAATTTTATTTTTCATATGGATTTTGTTTTTTGAGATGATGTTTCCTATCTCTCATAGATAATCTCTGTCATCAGCTGTCTATGAAAATAAATTTTCAATAAATCTGATATAAAATTTCCAAATTTTTTTTTCTTTTCAAAAATTATTTATTTTAACTATTAATTTATAATTTGTTTTCATCCCTAGCTTTTATTATAATTCCAGATTTTTTATTTAACCTAAAAAACAAATCTCAAATTACTTAAAATGATTGGTCGAAATTAAGCTTAACTTTAATCGCCAATAACTCCCAAATTAGATCATATAATTAAAAATCTGGTGTGACTGGCGCACACCACACAACTTTCTCTTACCTTCGGTAATCAAAAGTTGTGTACTGTGCTTGTCACACCAGATTTTTTATGTCGACATGTATTTAGTTTCCGACAATACGGTACATTCGATTATCAAGATGTAAAATTTATAAGTATGGCAAAATATTTATATTTTGTTACCATGGCAACCATTTCTCCTATCTTTTCTATGGAGTACAAGAGTAAAGTGGTCTTCAGAAGATTTCAAGGGCAAAATGAGAGTATACATTTTAAAGAGAATCTAAAAAATAATTGATTTTTGAATTTAAAAAAAAAATCGTTGGAGAGAATTTAGAGAAAATCTAAAAAAACTGAAAAAGTGCATCAGTAAAGTACTAGTACTCTCCGGCCGATTTTGTCCAAAACCTTCGGGGCCGGCGGGGGGGGGGGGGGGGGCGGGGGGCGGGGGGGGGGGGGGGGGAGGGGGGTTTGTGTCACGTCCCAGGGGGGTGCCTAACTTGAATATAAAATTTCAACCACCTAGCTCTTTTCGTTCTTGAGATATTTTGTTCACAACAGACAGACAGACCATGTCGCCAAAACCACTTTTTTGGATTCAGGGGACCTCAAAACGTGTATATCCATCAAAATCTCGACATTGAATTTTTGACATGAATCCAATACTTTCTCTCTATATATATTAACATATATATAGAGGTAAGAGAAAGTAATTTATATAAAAAAATATTTAGTATTTTTAAAGTGAGGAATTTTGTACTGTTTATTTTAATACAAGAATAAAAAAAGTGTGGAAAGTTTTTTGCATTAAGGCCCCATATGGATAGAAAAGGCGGTCGAAAAGTCGATTTTCGATTTTGGAATCGACTTGATATTTTTCGAATCTCGGAATCGATTAATCATTTCTGAAAGTCGACTTCTTAAAAACCTCTATAACTCGTGCTTAGAAGATACTTAGTTAATCTATATATAATAATAGTGGAGTGTCCGTCTGTCACGCTCTGTTCGACCACCTTCCCGTTGGTATTTTGAAATGAAATTTTGCAGCGCGTTATGGAGAGTCCAGGAAAAATATTCGGGTTCCGAAATTCTTAGAACTTTTTGAGTTATTAATTCCTAAAGTTACGTTTTCTCCCATAGGAAATGTATAGAGAAAAATCTATGTATTCTTTGCATTTATATATTCTATGAATGTAAACAAATCTTCAAGCAAGCACTGAATTGGAATAGTAGTAATAGTAATTTTCTTTTTATAATTAAGAATAAGCGAGGGTCCGCCTCCCTATATATATAATAAATATTTACATTCATATTAATACATTAATTAAAGCGAAACTAAAATTATTAATATGTATATATGTAATATATATATTAGGGTGTCCCTTATATGGGCAAAAAAATTTTTTTTTTTTAAATACCGGAACGCATACCCTCTAATTTTTTTCAAGCTACTAAGCCTTACTTATATATGAAATTTTATTCACCTACGTTGACGTTAACCCGTGCCGACCTGCCCGCAAAGTTTTTGAAAATAGTCGTTTTTGAGTATCTCTTGATATATACCTAGATTATCGCAATTAAGTAAGTATTAGGTAGACAATTAAGTAAAAACAAATTCTTCCTTAAATGAATACTTCGAAAGCCTTCTAGGGGTTTTTTGAAATTCAGGGCTTAAGGGCCCAAAATCACCATTTTGGAAAAAAAATGGATTTTTTAATTAATTTTTTGACTTTCTTTAATTACGTTTAAACGAGATGAGATATCAAATTAATTCCTTCGGTATATTCTTCCTTAAATGAACACCTCAAAAGCCCTTGAGGGGTTTTTTGAAATTCAGGGCTTAAGGGCCCAAAATCGCCATTTTGGAAAAAAATGGATTTTTTAATTAATTTTTTGACTTTCTTTAATTACGTTTAAACGAGATGAGATATCAAATTAATTCCTTCGGTATATATGAGATATCAATTAGCTCTCTTCGCTAAAAGTTTCTTTAAATAAATATCTCGAAAAGGTTTTCAGGGTTTTTTGAAATTTGGATCCTAAACCTGTATTATGGATAAAGTTTCTACCGTAGGCTCTAGTTGAAATATTTTGAAAATTAAAATATGAAAATAAAACACTCGGTTATTGGTTCCAAGTTATTTATTAATTATAAATCAACACTAATTAAGTATTTTGGCACTAATATTTATATTTAATAGTGGAAGATCATAATTATTTTTTTTTTAAACTTTGAGTCTCTTGGGGCACCTCAAGATATGCTCGTATTAAGAAATAAAAATAGGGGGTAAATAGTCACATTATGGAACAACTTTTCCAGGGTAGCCCGTTTTGAAATTCGAAAAAAAAAAAAAAAAAATTTCGCTCCACCCTATTAGTCATATCCCGAGACGCCGCCCGTCAGGGCCTAGCGGAGGTTAGTTTGCCGAAGGCAACCCTATCGTCGCTAGTTCTTTCTATATTTCATTAAAAGCGATATTTTGGCGACGACAGCAAGACATCATGAGACATAAAAAATTATTTTTGAAACATTCTTTTTAACTCACCACTCTCTTCTCACGAATGTCCCTCTTTTTCGCTATATTATAAATCCACTGAAGAAGGAGTGTCAATAAGCCTCCGAAACATTTGGAAATATTACCTTATGTTTAATAAAAAATTGCTGAATTACCAAACAAACAGAATACAACTGACAGAGAGAGACAGATAGAGCGAGGGCGCGCAACTCTATCCGCACAGCTTGTATGGCCATGTTTCGGAGCTAGTCGGCACGGGTTGCAGTGCCCCAAATATGCTAAAATTTTATTTGTGAGTATTTTAGGGGCAAATGAAAAAACTAGGCCCTATGCGTTCCAAAATAAATACTTTGAAAAATAAGGGACACCCTAATATATATAGAGAGAAAGTATTGGATTCATGTCAAGATTTTGATGAATCTTCACGTTTTGAGGTCCCCTGAATCCAAAAAAGTGATTTTCGCGACATGGCCTGTCTGTTTGTGTGTTTGTGTGTGTTCAATTTTAAGCATGAAGGAATTGAGCTACGAGGTTGAAATTTTATATATAAGTTAAACACCCTCCTGGAGGGTGAAAATAAGCTTTTAAACAAAATCGGAGAAACAGTACTAGTACTTTACTGATGTACTTTTTCAGTTTTTTTCGATTTTCTCAAAATTCGCTCCAACGATTTTGTTTAAAATTCAAAAATCAATTATTTTTTAGATTCTCTTTAAAATGTATATTCCCATTTTACCATTGAAATATTCTGAAGACCACTTTACTCTTGTACTTCATAGGAAGGATAGGAGAAATGGTTGCCATGGTAACAAAATATAAATATTTATATTCATACTTATGAATTTTACATCTTGAATTCTAATATATCGGCGGAAACTAAATATATGGCGCACAGAACACAACTTTCTCTTACCTTCGGCAATCGAAAGTTGTGTACTGTGCTTGTCTCACCATATTTTTTGTGTCGACATGTATTTAGTTTCCGACAGTACGGTACATTCTATTTTCAAGATGTACAATTTATAAGTGTGGGAAAATATTTATGTTTTGTTACCATGGCAACCATTTCTCCTATCTTTTCTATGGCGTACAAGAGTAAAGTGGTCTTCAGAATGCTTCTCCTTTTGTTTTTATTTTCTTCCTGGCTGCATGTGACTATTGGTCATTATAGGTCTTCGGACCTTATGCACCCATTCCAAAAAAAAAAAAAAAAAAAAAAAAAAGATTTCAATCACAAAATGAGAATATACATTTTATTGAAGATCTAAAAAATAATTGATTTTTGAATTAAAAAAAAAATCGTTGGAGCAAATTTAGAGAAAATCGAAAAAAACTGAAAAAGTGCATCAGTAAAGTACTAGTACTATTTGGCCAATTTTGTTCAAAAGCTTCGTGTCACGTCTCAGGGGGGTGCCTAACTTAAATATAAAATTTCAACTTCCTAGCTCTTTCCGTTATTGAGATATTTTGTTCACAGACAGACAGACAGACAGACACACAGATAGACCATGCCGCGAAAACCACTTTTTTGGATTCAGGGGATCTCAAAACGTGTATATCCATCAAAATCTCGACCTCGAATTTTTGACATGAATCCAATACTTTCTCTCTCTATATATATTAACATATACATAGAGGTAAGAGAAAGTAAAAATATCCTTTATTATCATTGATTTTTTAAAATATTTTTTTATACGATATTTTTTTTTTCTGTTTGTTGTTCTTCGAAAGGGTTAGTTAGAATGAACCATGAGGTTTTCTTGCAGATAAAATGAAATATATTAAAAAAAAAAAAGATTTATGATGTAATTACTGATGTTTTCAATAAATAAATTGAGAATAGTCTGGAGTGGGGGATGACGATGGTGAGTGGATTCTGGGGGTAAAGGGAGAAATTCGAATCCGCTAGGGGGGAATCACATTTGGCTTGGGGATCTCAATACATACACCCTAATACACATTGATACATACTTATACATAGAAGCAGCCGGATTTCACCTGTAGGCCAATTGACAAAGGAAGTCGTTCGAGTTGGACTTTCCTCTCGAGCAATGAAAGTGTATTCAACCCCGAAAATGACAATCATTTTTATATTATGAGGGTCAAAATAAATTTAATATAATTCTGGTGAAAATAAACAGATTTTATAAATTCCACAAAACCGTAAAAATCACGAAATACTTGGTTGGTATAACAAAAGAAAGAATATTGCAAACTGTTATAAAGGATCGAAAAATATGAAGAAATAAATGGACCGTTTATTTAGAAAGTGGTCTAAGTCCATTTTCTATTGTTTCGAAAAAATATTTGTTTATTAAAAAATCTATTTACCAACCAATTTTCAAATGAACAAAACATGGAAATTTTTAAAGAAATTTACCACTAGTTATGCATAGAAAATTTACATTAATTTAATCATGAATTATGTGAAATCTCATTTTTTTTTTTTTAAATGGACTTACACCACTTTCAAAATAAACGGTCCAAATGTAGGGAGGCGCGGATTCAAAGAAGTCTTTCGGAGAGGGGGGAGTAATCTCGCGCAGCCCACAACTTTCCCTTACTCTTCGGCAAGAGAAAGAAGTGTACTGTGCGACCAGTCACACCAGATTATTTGCAAATTTAAAGTTGCATTATTATTTTATTATTTATAAAATCATTGATTAGATTTTTTGTTTTTTAAATTGATTATCTAAGACAGTGATAACAATAAATAAGTAAATTTATTTCAGTTTGCAAAATTATTAAATAAAAAATTTATATTTCAATATATTATATAATTTGAATATTTTTTCAAGCGACAGATAATCTATTGAAATTGTTTATGATTTTTCTTTTTTTAACTTTGCCCATCAACCGTAGGTTGGCAGGTAAAGTTAATGTAATCGTAAAAAAAATCGAAATTTTTCTGAAGCTGCCAAAATGCGTTTTGAGGTCCCCTGAATCCATTTAAGAAGTTTTTGCAATGATGTCTGTGTGTGTGTGTGTTATTAACAGCTGACGTTTCGGCTTTGGTTAAAGCCATCTTCGGGTAAAAATATATTTTTTCAAAGAAAAAATTCTTGCTTGGATTTCTTCAAATTTTCACTCCTAATACAATTTACTAAATGTTTGCTAAAGTCGTGTAATAATAAAAATATGGTGTGATTGGAGCAGAGCACACAACTTTCTCTTGCCTTCGGGAATCGAAAGTTGTGTTCTGTGCTTGTCACACCAGATTTTTGGTGACGACATATATTTAGTTTCCGACAGTACGGTACATTCGATTTTCAAGATGTACAATTTATATGGGAAAATATTTATATTTGTTACCATGGCAACCATTTCTCCTATCTTTTCTATGGAGTACAAGAGTAAAGTGGTCTTCAGAAGATTTCAATGGCAAAATGAGAATATACACTTTAAAGAGAATCTAAAAATAATTGATTTTTGAATTCAAAAAAATCGTTGGAGGAGAATTTAGAGAAAATCAAAGAAAAAAACTGAAAAAGGTGCATCAAGTAAGAAGTACTAGTACTCTTTGGCCAATTTTGTTCAAAAGCTTCGTGTCACGTCTCAGGGGGGTGCCCAATTGAAATATAAAATTTCGACCTCCTAGATCTTTCCGTTCTTGAGATATTTTATTCAAAAATACACACAGATAAAGACACACACACACAGAGAGAGAGAGACAGACAGACAGCCAGATAGTATATCCATCAAAATCTTGACATCGAATTTTTGATATGAATCGAATACTTACTTCTCCCTATATATTAACACATCATATAGAGGTAAGAGAAAGTAAAAATATAATAGTTTGTATTAATAATTAATGTTTTTTGCAGCCGTAGGGTCTGTGCAGCGGAGAAGAGCAACAGCCGCGGCGAAAGTTCCGGGATTGGTAACCCCGAGCAATTAGCGTGTAGAACGCCAACATCGGTACTTGTATTTAAA